>JANJYQ010332041.1:0-24480 GCA_024605255.1 Rastrelliger kanagurta | reverse complement strand
CATTTGTTATTTCATGGTAAAGGACCTTCCTTACCTGTTGAAGCACCTGCTCCATTTTCTCACTCAGTTCCTTCGTCTTGACCTCCAACTCAGCCTGCAACATCTGGATTTCCTGGTCCTTTGCTGCTACCCTGCAGGTCAGATGTGCTGTTATCAGTCTGATTTGTGAATGGCTACACAGTGAGACTGCATTGTAATCATTGTGAAGGTTGACTTACTGAGCCTGGAGGTCTTGGAGCTGGGTAGCAGAACTGGTCAGCTCTTCTGGTGTCTCCTTCTGTCTCAGCTGCTCCATCTCTGCCTGCAGGGCGGCCAACTGCTGCTCCAGAGCCTGCAAGATAAAAGTTGCTTCAGACAAGAGCTCAAACTAGAGAAACTATTTCTAGTCTCCTGAAACCTGTAAATAAACCATTTAATTAACAAAAGAAGAAAAAAAGAAATGACAAGAACATCATATCATTAAAGCCCACACCTCAACAGTCTTCTCTCTGGAAGAGGTGATTTCTTGTGCTGCCTGTAGACTCTCCTCCATTGATTTTAGCGTCACATCCTTCTCTTGGATCCTATAAAAGCACAGTCAAAGGCTCATCATACATGGCATGATGTGTAAGTTATGTGAAAACAAAAGATCTACTGATATGTTAATAATAATATCCACTTTGCCAGTAGAAATCAGGTATTACGACTTAGTGCTAGGGGTATGTTCAGGGAGGTCCCTGGAGTTAGTAGTTTTGATATGTCTACAGTAGTTTTTTTTCTCATAACACAAAATTATGACTTGTATCAGCTACTCTTCATCTCATGCCAGCATCAGCTGTTTAATGTCACTGACATGTTAGTTATGTATGGTAACCCTAGGCTATAGGTATACGTATATACCTAAGAGCTGTCATTATTGTGCTTATCCCTGGACATACGCACAATCATGAGGATTTGCTTTTTCACCATTGTGCCCCTCTCAGGTCTGCAGCTACAGTATATAAGACTGGCCTGAGTTCTGTTCCCAAACAAGCAAGCTTTTTCCTTTAGCTGACATTGGTGGAGCTAGGGGGGCATAAATCTAAGAGGACTATGTCCACACCTAGAGACATCTGATTACAATACATAACTAGCTGTCTATAAAATATGGACTTCCATCTTCACTCTCTGGAATAAGTGAAACTGGATACAGTCAATGCCCCACTGTACCACCACAGTACACAAGCACCATGAGCACAATAAAGATACAATTACATAAATGATGCCATCGCTCTTTCCTGTTCCAGGTCATGTGTGAGTGGTCAGACTGAAAGCATGACACTTCATTCATGTAACACACCTGCTGCTGTGAGAGAGTGGGGATGATAATAATACACTGTCCCAAGTATCAAGTGCAAGCTGAGCAGGAACATGGGGCCAAATTAACTCACTAATACACAATGGGCCTATTTACTAAAGGTTTGCGTGTGTAAAAACATGTGCAAACTTGACATCACCCGCAAAAAAAGCCTACAGTATTAATACCTGCCTTTCAAAAGGTATTCTTTTTATATACCTTTGATAAACTAATGGGGCACATTGAGGTTTTGAGGTTTGCGCCTTTCAATTGTGCAAGATAGTACGCACTGTCCATTCAGTATGCCAGTAGCCTGCCATAATGAATATGCAATATGGAGTGTTTTAACCTTAATGCGCAAAACACAGGGAAGAGAAAAAGTGTTTAATTAGTACACACATTGCAATTTACCAAACTGGAAGGTGATTTTTCTGACATTAACTTCAACTAAAAAGAATACCTTTGAAAGGCAGGTATTAGTATTAATACTGTAGGCTGAACACAGATGACAGAGAATGAACTTTTTCTACCCATGTTGTTAATAACAGCATTGACTTTGTCACAAATATTCTCCTATATGTTGTTTGTTTTGATTTTTGTTGTTGTTATAACTCACTATATTTGTTACCATCTTCCACTAAAAACAAGTTTTATCTTGCGCTTGTCCAGCTCTCCACCAACACACACAAAACCCTCATTTAAAATACAGCTGTCTCCACCCTGTTGCATCTGTTTTCATTTACGGAGTTTTCCTTAGTAGATCACCTACAAAATGCATGCAAACTGAACGTGCAATCTACTGCACTGTGTACACAATTTAGTACCCTTTATGTGGGATCTTAGTAAAATCAGACTCAATGATGTGAGTAAGGGAGGGTACCACATGACACTTGCAGGGGCACATGGCGAACACACAAAGTGAACTTAAATTGGAAGAGCAGTCAGGGATGGTCATTACACACTGAGGTCATACTAAAGACTTGTACAAGTAAGTCAAAGGAGAGCTAGAGTACATGACAGCTTGTAGTGAATATAATGGCTCTCTACCAAGATGACTGTACGTGCATGATATGCCCAGAGCTGACAATCAATAATTCAATACTGAGTTAGAGAAAACTATCATGCAAATAAAAGCATATAAAAAAGGACAAGGCGAAGCCCCTGATGCACAAAACACAAATTTCTGCCACTGCCATTCCTCTGAGCAGAGCTGTGGAGAAGGACAAAACCCTTGCAGAGGGTGCACGAATACCCAGCAGCGGTCATCCCCTGCTGCAACACATGCCTGTGTTACAGCTTCACAGAGCCAGTGGCCAAGTGCTGTTTCATCAGGGGCTTACCCTGAGAATGTTCTCTATAATGCACCATCAGCTGCTGTGACTGAGGCCTGCTATGCACACCACATAATGAGATACATAATGTTTCCTCATTCCTGTGAGAATGAGGAAACTCTGGATCGAAAAGAGCTCATAATGACTTTGGACATAAATGTGGGATTTGTCCTCAGAGTGACTGAGATCCCGTCATCTCTGATTATGAGGCAAGAAAGAAGCCTCTTTCACACATGAAATCAAACTCAGGTAATAAATGGAAACTAAATAGGAGGTTTCATGTGTGAACGCAAAACCCGGGTATTTTTTTTTTTTTACACGGATACGACACGGCCTACCCCCTAGCATCATCGTCTGGACTTTAAACGGGTGAGCATATGTGTGAATGCAGGCTGTTTGATATCCATGCAGTGAGGAGGGCGTACTGCTGACATAGGTTAAATGCACCCTCAGCTGAATTAAACGACATCATTATTTAATTCCAGAGGATTTATTTTATTTTAGTACCATTGATAACTCCTGAGAAGCCTGAGTTTGTGTATTTAGTTAAAATGTGCGCACACCTGCATCATCTCCTCACATTTTTACCTGGATACTTCCAAGTTGTCTTGAAAGCAGCATGAAGATGATTCATTAATGGTCATCCCTATTCATAAAATTGTTTCTGGTATGACTACGAACAAACTTAAAATGTAGGCTAAAGTTTGATTCATGGAATGACCTAGCTATAGAAAATGAATTCACACCGGTATGTGCGCATTGAATTTTAATATTAAATCAGTTTTCACAACATATTCATGATGGTCTCACTGACGAGTTGCACGCTTGCAGTGACTTCTCGTATCTCAGACTAGCTTATATGATCCGCTTTGCTGCGTCATTGATGCTTCGGATCAGACATAAGATATGGCTCACTAATAAAAGAACGATCAAAAATGATCGGTTGCATGTGGAAAACAAAACAACATTGGTCACATTTATCCTCCGTCAACCTGCGTGTAGCTCTTGCCCAACCCACCCATCAACTACCCAGCTTCAGCCAGGGTAGTGGGAATGCTCTTACCCGAGCCGAGCTCAAGTTTTTAGGCTCATGTGTAAATCATCCGTTTTGTGTAATATCTGTGTGTAAAAGTCTGATTAATGCCCGGGTGTTATGTCTGAAAGCGGCTAGAAAGACATAAGCATATAGTTCACTTTTTCTTTTTGCGTCATGACAAAGAGAAGTGCCGCCTACAAGGACTGCAGTTTGAGAGAGACTTGAGACCTAGTGGTTCAAAAGAGGGTGTTCGCAAGCACATAAAACCAGTGGTAATCTCACTGCCATGCCAAAGAGTGCAAGACAGGTCACTGTCCTTTGACTCCTTTTAAGAAGAGCTAAACCAGCGGAGGCACAAAGACAAATCTCTTTCCATAGCCTTTATGGCAGGATGAAATGACTGCAGCTTACATACTGGAGGGAAATTAACAAAAGATAAAAGTGCACAATATGGATACGGCTGGGGAGAGGGGTATCTAGCCCAGAATAAGTGCACATAGAAAAACTATACATTGCATTTTCTTGTGCAGCCAACAAATCCATTTCTGCCTGTGTTATAATGTTAAAATAAGTCTGTGATTCAACCTGCATTCATTTTAAGATGGACCTCTGTGTGACAACAGATCTGCAGTTTGGTTCTGTATGCCTGGGATATAGACTCCTCCTGATGGAGGACAGATTTGTGTGAGCTCACAACAGGAAGCTTCTAGTCATTTCCAGCAGCCAAGCTGAGGTAACGCCACTTGTCATTTATCTAAGCTGTTGCCGTCTTATTGCCTGTTCTCATCACCATGTTTGTCTTTCAACAGTAGAGCAAGTGTTTCAGCACCATGGACAGCTCCAGGTAGTTTATGTGGTCACATTCTTCCCACAACTTGAGACTGACACATTCCTCTCAATCTAAAGAGAGAAGCATCTGTGTACACTAATATATGTAAACACACTTCACATCTAGTGAACTTATATTGGGAGAGTCAGCAAGGATGTTCTTATACACTCTACAGTTCCAAAACTCGTACATATAAATAAGTTTGAAGAGGGCTTGGGTATGTAACAGGTTGGAGCGCATATAGCAGCTCTCTACGTATATGAATGTGTGAGGGTAATATGCCCAGAGCTGACAGTGTGAAACAGCTCTCCTGAGAAGAGTTGTGGCCAATAGAACGTGAGGCTTTTCCCAATATGTCAGGTCTCAGAAAGAGGGGGACCGTTATCATGGCCCTTTATCACTAAGGTAGCAATGTACCTCAATGACCTCAATATTGCTGGGCTAACATTTAGCAACAGTCATCATATCACCATCCTGCAGGACTATGAAGGAACTGTTTTTCCATTTTTTCTGTCACAGGCAGGCCTGCACTATATGGGCACATGGCCCAGGAGTGAAAGCTGGCCTGACATGTCTGGAAGTGAGGCATGTCTTGCAGCAAGCGTGGAGGTAATTTGTGATGTGACCAGGTTAGCACGAAGGACAGAGACGGACCTCACCAGCAGAATGATAAGTAGAAGTCATATTTTCTTTCAGTTTTATACACTGTAGACACAGAGCTGAGAGGGTAATTGTGAAGGACACAATGGTGCAAAAGAAAATCTTTATGACTGTACATGTGTGTGGATAAATCCACTAATGACAGCTCTTGACAGCATCATAGTGTGACAGCTGACTAAAGATAGCCAATTCCATCTAACAGTGTATATATATTTTTGTTGACCACCAACACCACAAACACAATTCCTAAAAGCCAAAGTCAATTAAATTGATCTTACGTGCTCTGGAGTTGTTCCACTATTGACTCTGATGATGCCTGTGATTAAGGAAAAAAAAGCAAAACGATAGAATACAAAATGAGGTGAAAACACAAGCAAAACCATAACTCTTTTTTTTATAACAGATTTTAGACCAGCTCACCTGTTCTGCCATCTTTCTATTCAGGGTCTCCATTTCTTGCTTCAGTGTCACATTCTCTTCTCTTACAGCCTGCATCAAGGAAACAAATTAATGACTTTTTCCCCATTAGGGAAAGCGATTACAAGGCAGACAGTGAAATGCAGAGTCACTTGAGGTGTGCTGATGTCAGTCAAATGTGGATGTGTGGGTGTGGGAAGCTCTGCTACCCTCAGCTATATTTTTTTAAAGCCATAAAAAACAGACACCTTGAGCTCCTCCTCTTTGTTGGCCACCTCGATCAGCCCCTTCTCCAGAAGGCCCTCTATGGTTTTCATGTTCTCCTCTTTCTCTTGGACACTGGATAGGGAGAAATGTTTAATAAAAAAGTTATTCACAGATGGAATAACAAGCCTAACTAGTGAATCTTTCAAAATATACATTCAGAGATGGGATTCACTCTTCACACACCTCTTCTGGATATGGTCCAAAGCCAGCTGGGAGGCATTCTATGTGGGGAGAAATGAAGGAAGACAGAAAGATAGAAAGGTTGTGTGTATGTCAAATAGAAGAACACAAACTCGCAGAAGCGTCTTTCATTTGGAAAAACAATGAAGTTACTCAGCTGACCTGATCAGAAATCTGTGCCTGCAGATTCTGAATCTCTGCCTTCAACGACATGTTCTCATTGTGCAAGGCCTGATAGAAACAGGAAAGAGCTGGATGAAGATCATTTAGTATCTAAAATGTGCACCAACATGTTCTGTTTCCGACAGAGTGGTGTACATTGTCTTCAGCCTTTCGGCACAATGAGAGGCCTACAATAAATTCCTGCTGACTAATGAACCAATGCAATGTTAGTATGAGAAGAAACTATAGAGGAAGTGCTGTTGTGCATATACCTGCATGTTTGTTTCTCTAGTGGCCCCACTACTCCTCTCAGCATTCAGAGAATCTTCCAGACTCTTCCTCTGCAACTCTTTCTCAGCCAGCCTGGAGAGACCAGGGGAAGAGTTGGGAAAACACAAATCAGCACCAAAAACGATATCACTCTATATAAAATCACTATGTTTGAATTATTATTTTTTTCTTAAAAGATCTTCCTTACAGCTTCTGTAGCTCCTCAATGTGAGAGACATGGGTGACCTGAATGAGAAAAAAAAACGACAAATCTAATTAGCCAACATATTCTCACAGATATGTGTGTGCATTTTATACCAACTAAATTTAAGTTTGTTGGGCTGATCCATATACCTGTGAGGAGATCTGGACCTGCAGACTTTCATTCTGGACTTGTAGTGTCTCATTCTGAACCTGAAGACCTTTGTTTTCATTCATAAGTTCCTGTTAAAAGCATAATATATTAGTACTAATAATGTACACTGCATCTAGATATGGAAAAAACACTACAAAAAAAGTACTACAAAACCATTAATGTGATGTAACTGGATTTTATCACAGTACAAATCAGCTCCATGTGTATTTATTCCATATAATCACTTTCAATAAAGCACAACTGGTGTCATTTTCTCCTTCTATAGGGGTGATGACAAACATACAACAAGACAAACAGACAGCAACAAAACTATAATGAACTGTCTTGTGATACTGTGGTTCCTAACCTGAGCCCGGGCCTGCAGAGAGTCGTCAGGCAGACTGTGCTGGGACGCCTCCAGAAGCTCCATCACTCTTTGCTCCAGCCGTTCCTTGGAGACCATGGCTTCGGTCAGGCTGTTATGTAGGTTCTGGATCTCCTTGTTCTTGTTGTTCATCTCCGTCTCCGTTGCCAGCAGCTGGCTATGGATCTCTGCACCCACGCATACACAATTCTTAATGTTACCTGAATCAACTATTTAAAAAGAACATATTATAATCTCATGTCATGTTTTATCACCTTGCTTAGAGGCTTGAAGTTTCTCTCTCTCAGCATTGACGTTGTGGAGGAAGTTTTGTAGCTCTTCCCAGCGTCTCTTAGCATCTTGCAGTTGGGCCTGAGGATTGAGAAGCACCTTGGTGAATATTTTTCACCCTTACTTTATATTGGAATTAATATAATTTTAGTATGGGTGGGGGATTAAGAGGGAATTGATGATTCTAAGCCTGGTAGTGCTGGGGCCACATTGCACCTTGTGTACTATTAAGACCATCAAGACCACCACTTTTTTTTTTTTCAATTTCTACAAGCTTACGAGTCCATTGTCACTTTCTCCTCAAGAATTAAAATACAGCTTGGCGTCTGTCAAACTAAATGGATGGATCCAAATTAGAAAATATTTGCAACAGTTTATTGCATGTTTTTGGAATGTACACTGCAGAAAAAAAAAAACAGTTTTCTGTCATGGAAATCTGAATTCTTGATTTGGCTCTGCAGTTCTTTGCCGAGATCTGTTAATGTCAAGCGAGCAACTGAAATTTCAAACTTTGATCATGGCCAATAAAAAAAAAAAAAAAGAAAAAAAGGGAAAGATTGATGTGGGTGTCTAGCAGGAAAGTGCTATTTATACAAACAGCACAAAGCCTCCACATTCCAGCTTCCAAAGCCAACATGATCCTCCCGACCTAGGTTCTATTTCCCCACACCCCTCCCCAGGACATCCACTACAACCTCCTCCCACTTCCCTGGTAAAGCTGCCACACCCGCTAACCAGATTTGAAACTGTGCAGCATGCCCAGGTTCTGTACAGCTCAATTATTTTTTGTCTCGGCTGGGGAAACTGAAGCCCTGGCTAAATAAACACAATGTGCATCTGGATTAACGCACCTCCAGCTGGGACACGTTCTGCTTGTAGCTGACCTCCAGTGACTTCCTCTGGTGCTCCTCCTGCTGCAGCTTGCTGTTGTTGTCTGCCAGCTCTTTCATCAGACCGGCATACTCAGAACGCAGCTTGTTCAGCTCTGCTGAATTCCTGTCGAGTAATGTACACACATAAGCACAAATGATTTTTTTTTATACAGGGAAGCTGTTGACAAACCAAACTGCAAATAGCCCTTATAGGGATTTACACATTGTGTAACTGCATAATGTGAGCAACACTGAATCATGTTAAGGCAGGAAGTGCAAAGATGATGAACTGGATGACTGTTTTACCAAGCTGAGCAGACAAGACACATATAAAACACTACACTGCATGATTAGTTATTCTTATCTAGTGCAGTTCTGCACTGACTTGCTTTCCATCTGGTTGGTGGCAGAGCTGACTGCGTCCCTCAAGATGCCGTTCTCCTGCTGCAGTCGAGTGATCTGGCTCTCCAGCTGCTCCCTCACCTGCTGGAACTACACATGAATTGTAGGAATCAGTCTTGATTGCCATGAAGCATTGAGGTGAATGCTGACGGAAAGTAAAAACTAAACAGGGTTTTTAAAATCTGTATGAATTGTATTTGATGAGTGTTGAAAAGAAATGTGTACTATTTTCACCTTTATCTGCATGGTCTGGAGCTCCTGGTAGCTGCCTTGTGCTTTGGCTTGCATGCTACCCAGTTCTTTCTCCATGGCTGCAACTTGCTCTCTCATCATGGCCTCCACCCGGCCAGTCTTTTGCTTCTCAACTTGAAGCTCCTGAAGCACAGAAGTAAAGCAAAGCATAAGAAGCACTTCAGTAATATGTCAGGAATGCATCATTATCAATATCGTGTCATTCATTGTGTATGGTAATCTGGACCTGGCCAAGCTGTTTCACTTTGTCCTTGGCAATGGAGGCCTCCTCTTGCAGAGTTACTAGAAGTCGCTCACGTTCCTGGGCAGCTGGGTCTGGTCTGGCTGCAGACTAGTTGTGAGAGACATGAGATGGTGCAAATATTGTAAAATCAACCTAAAATTCTGGGTCTCTTGCCAAATGCAAATCACATCTAATTGACATTTTACACGTATTCATATCTCACTTTGTGCCAAGCATCCAAGGCACTAGGGCTCTTCTCTCGGAGGAGTGCAATCACACTGACAGCCTCTGCCTCTGACAGAGTCAGGCTGGACAGACCAGACAGCAGCTCCTTCAACTTCACCTCTGTGTTCTCTGTTAAAAACACACAACATAGGAGATGCAATTAAACAAGTTATGTTATACATGGTAGTATTAAGGCTCCTAAAATTTTCTTCTCTCACCTTTGTCTGTCTCATTCTTCTGTTTCTTTCCACTCCCTTTGGATGGTACATCATCATTATTGGCTGCCTGGTGGTTGGCAGAAGCTGCTGAGTCAGCCAGACCATGGGATTCATCTACTGGATTTGAGGAAAAACTGGTTAATTACAAGGTGATGAGTTCAAGATTCAGTTTCAGCACTGTTGATAAATTCAGATATATTTTCACACATGAGATCAATTCATCACCATTACCATGCTCAGTCTTCTGCTTCTTGGCATGGTTCTTCTTCTTGCCGCTGGTAGTGCTTGGAGCTGCAGTATCCAGAACTTTGGTTTCAGCCACAATAGGAGCCTCCTTCTTGACTGGTGCTGGAGCTTGCTCTGCTTTTATGTCTGGCTGCTGGTCATCAACTGAAAAAAAGATGGTGAAGGGGGAATATAGTCTGTGAGAAGAAATTCAATTATCATTTCAGCCATTTCAACAGTTTCCATGTACTCTTGGATACTCACTGGGCTCAGTTTTTTGTTTCTTCTTGTTTCTCTTCCCAGAGATCTGGGGAGGTGTCTGAGCTTGAGCAGGAGCCAGGGCAGCTTGGACCTGGATCTGGACTTCAAGCTGGGGAGAGGGTGGGCTGGACTGTTTGCTAGCAGCTAGAGGAACATCTATCTTACGGCTGACCACCTTGGAGCCATTCACTTCTGGCTCCTCAGATGGGGAGGTTATAGGTGAAGCTGGAACTTGAGGTGAAGTTGGAGCTGCAGCTGCAGCCGCAGCAGCAGCAGCAGCAGCAGCAGCTGCCTTGGCTGCCTTCTTCTCCTTCTTCTTTCTCTCCCTCAGACCAGCAGGAGCATCCATTGACACTGAAACAGGCACATAGGGAGTAGGTGTTGGTGGAGCAGGAGCTGGTTTAGCCACTGGTTCAGGTTCCTCCTCAATCTCCACAGCAGAACTGTTGACACCATCAGCTATATCAAAATCCCGCAGGTCCTCTTCAGATTCTCCTCCACCTCCGCCACCACCACCACCTCCTCCTCCACTAGTGCTCTCCTTCTTCTTGCTCTTCTTCTTATCATTTTTCTTACGGGTGTCTGGCTTGGACGGTGGTAGTTTTAGGTCACGTTTCTGCCGGGCCAGCACCTCATCATAGGAGGTTTCTTTCATGAAGAGCCAGAAGAAGAGGAACATGAGGGCAATGACCAGGGAGGGGGCCAGGATGAGCAGATACTGAGAGTCGTAGATATCCACCGCCATTCTGCAAAAAAGGAGGAAGATATGGTGGTGGTGGGGTTAGTTATGATTATGATAACAGATCACAAACAAAGACAATAAAACTGGCAAGGCCCACTCAATTCCAGTGATATCAAGAATGCCTCAAAGATGCCTGTGATTTCAGCTTACTGCTCATGGTCCTGCTGCCCTTGGTTGAGTACCTCTGAGAGAATATTAATGTGCAACCACTGCTGCAAGCCAGGAGCACTAGTCTGTGATGTGTGAACTGGTATGAGTATTAGATATGGGGGAGTGGAGGTGTTAGTACATCAATAGTGCTGAGAGGACACATGTGAGAGGGCTCTCACACCCTGTCCTCTCTTTGATATTATCCAATATTAACATCCTGCTTACCTTTACTTATGCTCATGATGAGGATTGTGAAAGTCAGATAAGAAAACAATAAAAGAGAATAAAGACTTCACTCACATTGGCTTATAAAAAAGAAACAAACTAGGTTAAGAACATCAGAGAGACAACTAGGCTAAAGAGAAGATGGCTCACTGGCTCATTTAGTCAGTTTCCTCCTTCAGCCCTCACAGGGACAACATGGTGATATTATTAACTCATGTCAGGGTGGATTTGCAAGAGGCAAAAATACACCCACGTGCAAGTGTCACTCAGTGAGGTCTGCTACAGCTGCAGTTTGGCCCCTGCTTGCTTATAGCAAAAAGGGATTGCAGGGAAAGTTTATAGAGTCAAGAGATCATGAGACTAAATCGGTTTTATATCTGCTAGAGATATTCTTATGAACTGTTGGTTATATCTCCTCAAGGCTACACAGTGAAAATGAATTGGGGTGGAATAAATGCAGATAAAACGGTGATGATTTACATCTTATAGCTCACTAAAAGCCATTATAAACCAGGTTTAAACACTAGTGCTGTCTGGCGATTTATCATTTCTCAAGATAAACAACACTGAGGAAATGCCTGCATGACAGCTATTAAGACAGAGTAGGCTCATTTGTGAAATAGCAATAGTTACTCAAGTATTTTATACATGTGCGTTATCAATGAATGCATTTTTTCAGCCAAACAATGTTCCAACAGTGCTGACAACAAACACCATGCTGCTCCATGAAAGATATTTCATCTTTATGCCAGCTGTTGTTGTTGAGTGTGCATTGCCAACATTTCTGATCAAATATATGGAAAACCTTCTCAAACATTATCGCATCTGGACTGCATTACTTTTTGGAATCAGGATCACACTAAGAAAAGTGTGTCTTACAAACAAACGCGCATCAAGGTCTTGTGTAAACCTCTGCGCTTCTTATAAAAATAAAACCCAGTGTTTCAAAAACTGAGACAAGCTGACCCCAGGGTGACGACAGCAGTATTGTGTTGTCAACAATGCAGAGTGGTACAGACGTGAAGTGCTGCACAACCCCATCCTGTACCCAAGATCTGTGGCGGTAATGTAGCGTGGGAGTCAGTGTCGTAGGCCAGGTCTCTTTAGACTTTGGATTAAGCAGATTACCCATGATAATGCATTTAAGAATAACTTCCACTGCAGACCTTCTTCAGAAGTGACAAGCTTAGGTCCACAGTGTAATGATGACTCTGTTTCACACCCATCTTAAAAAACTTTTATTAAATCTCTCTCTCTCACACACAGGTCATGTTTAATATTTGACTTATTTCTTATTCCAAACAAATATTTTGCAGTTCGACCACTAAGTGTGTACTATACCCTACAACAAACCTCTCATTATACAATAGTAACTTTTAAAAAGTGTCTTTATTATCTAACATTTTTAAAGATCTTTGACTCTGACTAAACACATCTGACAGGTTTCTCCTCGTAGTTGATTGGGACATTCAGTACCTATCCACTTCAATTCCTTGCGGGTGTTTGTATGGCATCTGTGTCAAAGAGCACACATTCCTCCACACTCAATAGGTTGCAGCTGGAGGCAAATTCATAACAATACATGTTAACTGTGAGCAGGGAAATGGCTGTTGGTTTAGAGCATACTGTGCATCCAGAGTTAACAACCCATACCATAAGTTAAATTAAAAAAAACATAACCAATAACTTTAATTTCCTGCTACCTGTGTATATAAATACATCTCTGACCTCATTAGAAGATGAGTCATTCATTTTGGACAGCGTGATGTTAGGACAGAATGCATGCACTCAGGCTACTAGGCAGCATGCAAAGGTCAAAGATTTTCAGTGGCCTGGAGAATATTATTGTTAAAAACCTAGACATGAACTGTGTATGCACTGTATATACAAAGCACGGGTGAACTAAGTAACAAGGTTTGGATAGAGGTACAACTAATTTTCAGTAGCTACCAAGTCAGGAAATGTTTTTTTTTTAAATGTCACATCAAATTGCATGTTCCAGGAAACTCCCATGTCCAGACCAATTGAAGCTGTGAAATAACTCTTAAAGTAACATTGCCTCTTGGCATGTAAAATGAGGGTGGAGTAGGTGGTGTGAAAGTTTGAGGCCTGCTTGCTTTCTTTCAGCCCCACACTTCAGAGTGGAAGGTGCATGAGTCTTCTTGCGTAGCCTGAGCCTTGTCCCAGCATCAAAATGAGCCCGGAGGACAAAGCCCTCTCGGGCTGTTGGCTCCCCGGAATCTAGCCACTTGGCTGGCCAGCCCTCCTGATTTGGCAGGCGTGGACACAGAGGAACTCCTGATGACTATAGGGCCCAAAACGCAATGCAGACAGTTCTTGAAAACCAGGTCAAGCAGCACTTTACACATATCTTTAAGATAGTAACAATTTACTGAACAGCATACTGGTGGTCCAGGAGAGCATAGAAACTTAGAGGTACTCAAGTGCACAACTCCTCTTATGCATAGACCACAAGTGCAATTTACAACATAAAAATCAAATGCAAATCAAACTGCTATTTCTTTGGTTCAGTGTTGGAATAGTGCTACAAAAAAAAAGCTATAAAAGCCAAATTTGCAATCATTTTACAACCCTTATCCACTAATGCTATCTTTTATTTACAGGTAATTAAAAATACATTGGTTTTGAGTGATAAGTAGGAAAATAGTAAGGAAGACAAACTGATATATCACCGTTATCAGTATACTGGTAATAAACTAAACTACAAGTGGCAAAGTACAAAATAAGGCATATGTTTGTGGTGGAAAACATTAACAAATGGGTGTGTATTAGTGCGAAATAGTCTTCCTGGTAAGGATATAACAAGAAACTAAAGGGTTTGTACTGCTGAGCTGTGTAGAGCTGAATACAACCATGATAAGCAGATACACCTTACGTTAATAGGCCTGCCTGATGGTTATGCTAATGAAATAAGGGCAGAGAGGCGGAGTGGACAGTCAAAGTTCTAAAAGTGGGAACAAGTAGTCCGTAAAGGATTTCCAGGAATCTATAGAAAAGTACTTAACATATTATTTTGGATTAAATTCAGTTTAACAAACTATACAGATCTGGGAGTAACTACTACATAATGTAATAACCACTTATAAGCTCAGTTATTACCTTAGTGTGGGTAAGTTTAACACCCATGCCATTATTTTTTAATACCTGAAATAGTTCCCAACTTCTCGACTTAGCTTTAAGACAGGATGATGTCCAGATTGCCACCTGACCGTTCAACAAGGACACATCACAAAGGCAGAGTACCAAATGTCCCAGCATGCTAAGTCATGTGTAATCGTCGGCCTTGTAACGCTACAGACTAGTCGGCCAAGGCACGTAATGGCAGCTGCTCTTTAAGTAATACCAATACTGGCTACACATGCATACAAAGGCCAGAACTGATCTCATCTTGCGAGCTAAGTTGTCCCAGTCAGCTCCTGAATCACACTTTATAATCAAACAAGCCATGCAAGCGACAGAGGAAGCACACATGTGCACGGCAGGCTCCCTCCTCTTCCTCCATGACTAACAGCCGAAGCTTACTCCGGCTGGCCTGGATATTGCTACAAGTAGTTGTAGCTGTAATAGTTGAGTCCTTACAGGAAAAGCAGCTTGTCACACCTCGATGAATGAGCTAGCTAACATCACGTTAAACGCTAGCCAACTAACGTGAGCCGGCCAATCCAATTAGTAGTACAGAGTAAGTCCTTAGCAACACAAGTGACCAGGAAAAAATGCTTTCAGCTACACCCAAGTTTGATTCTCCGTTCAAAGACAGGAGGAGGCGTGGATACTGTCCCCATGGGCCTCGTCTGGCTGCTTCCCCCGGCCCCTGCCTCTCCTGAAATCTCTAACCCGGTGTGCTGCTCCGTTCTTCCGCTTGAGTCCCGAGGGCCGTACCCAGGCCTGGCTAAAGAGCTTAGCAGCACTAACACCGGGATAATCGGCTATTTAAACATAAATTCACGTTATATCGGAAGAAACGGATGTGAAAACACTTACTTGAAGCTTCAAATTGCTGCTCCCTTGGATACTACAGAAATGGCGTTGTTCTGCGTTGACTCAGGCAGACTCCTGACTTCCCAGGGTAGCTCCAGCCTGGCTTTCTTCTGCGCTATCCGGACCGTCAGACTCTGCCGTTTCTGGTTCGCGGGGGCGGGTCATAGTGAGGCTGCTGGGGGACGCTTGATTTGTGATTCGCTGCACACCGAACGGTGCCGCTGTTACATTAAAGTACAGTTAATTTTACCCCGTCCTTTCGAGACGTCATGCGTTGATAAATCGCGAAGACGACAAAAGCAAAGAGGGGAGTGGTCTTATCATTTCTCCAAAGTCCATCAGACCTATGCATCAGACACATGAGTACAAGAAAAGCACTTGCATATCAGACTTGAGTAACTGGAGTCACAATATACATCTTGATTTGTTGTATTTGGTTAACTGATGACACTTTGCACTTTTAAATATATTAAAGTGTGGGATTTCAAATCTGTTTTCTATTCCTATCATACATTAAATTAACACATAGTTTCATGTTATTTTATAATAGCTTATTTGGCCAAAAAGAACATACAACAACTGGAATTCAAAGACATTCATTTAATGTGAGAAATAAGCAAATCCATGGACACAAAAAGCTTACTAATGATTATCAGACCCTAATGATCATCACTTTAATTTTCTGTGGGTCACTGCCCCTCCCTGCAAGGCTGAGTCAGTCATTCCTCCTCCATGTTTATGGATGCTGGCAGCGCTGTGGTCTGCAGCTCTGCCTCATACTGCTTCCTCAGGCCCTTCAGATACGTACACAGACTGTCAGTGTCTAGTTTGGAGTTTCTGGCAGTTTGCAGGAGGCGGGTGGCCAGGTGGTATACAGCTCTCTGCTTCTTTGTTTCCGGATCACTGTGATGTTTAGCCTAGAGAACAATAACAAAACACAACTTGAGTATTGTGTGTGTGTGTGTGTGTGTATACAGCACTCAATTGATATAAAACATTATGTAAGGGACACAAACATATTTGTGATATATGTCATCAGATGTTATTTCTGATGACATTTTCCTGTCGCAATCTCTCTCATAATGTTAAACATGTTATAAAAGCTCTAATTAAAATGTACTTTATGTGACACATGCAGATCAAGCTGAGTAACTAAATACCATAGCACAAAAAGATGTTACGATCTTCATGAGCCATACCAAAAGCTGCTGGCTGACTTTAGAGGCAATTGTCTTTGCCTCTTGAATTATGCTTGAAGGAAGTGATGTCATTTCTGCTGCTCTCAGACCTAGAAAAGTACAAATAAGATCTGTAACCATTTTTCATGATCAATTTTACTGAGATTTCAGTCTCTGTACCATAATGTCTTTCTTCAGAGTATCCATGACTCAGCAGGTGTGTATACACCACACTTTCAGCACCAGTATCATCACTGCGTGTGTGCTTAACCTCCATGTGCTGGTTCTCCACATTGGGATAAAGAGACTCTAGTTGGCACAGCTCAAGATAGTGTGTGGCAAACAGGGTGAACGCCTGTGAACAACAGGAAAACAGTACACACCTTAAAGATTATAACAATAGATAGCACACGTAATTCCAGTATTTATTTTACTGCTTTAGTATTGACTTAAGAGGTGTACTGGAAAAGACATCAGCAAGTACAATGTTTAATATAGCTGGTAGTAACCTGATAGAAGCAGTTTTCATTACAGACAAAGGTGTGGCAGTGACTGTATTGGTGCACACTGTACCTTGAGGCTAAGGAGGAACTCACAGACTGCATGGCAGATACCAATGCCTTCCTCAGCACTGGTACCACGTCCCAGCTCATCTATGATGATGAGGGATCTGTCACTTGCATTGTGGATTATATACGAGATCTTCAGGGAAGTAAAGATACAGTCAATCATAATGTAATGATGTATTTTAAACCCAAATATAGTTAAAATTAGGGATGTAATCAACAGTAGCATGAATGAAACATACCTCCTTCATTTCTAACATGAAGGTGGAAGAGTTAGTTTCAAAATCGTCATCCACACCAATTCTGGTAAAAATCTGATCGGCAACACGGAAAGAGGCATACTCAGCAGGGACAAAAGAGCCTGGAATAATAATGGGATTTAGTCAAAACTCAAATCTATGCACAGCACCGTGTAGCTTTACATTCCAAAATTCATGTGAGGTTATAAGTTTGCTTCTGACCTATCTGGGCCATGATCTGACACAGTGCCACCTGTTTGAGATAGGTGGATTTACCACTCATGTTGGGCCCAGTGATGATGACAAAGTTGCTGCCCTCGGAGATGTAGCTATTGTTTGACACAGGCTGCTGTCCAGTCAGTCGCTCCAGAACGGGGTGACGACCCTGCTTGATAGCCAGTGTGTCTGTGAACTCTGGACGCACTGGCAGACACAGCAGAAAAGAAGCAACAACAATCAAAAATACCTTGATTTGTCGGTATTTTGCAGATATGAATTCATGATATGAAGTGTATGTTTGGAAAATCCATAGTCAGTTAACTGTGATTCAGTGATTTGTTACTAACCCTGTACACTATAGTTCACATTAAAATTGTATAGTATAATGTATAAACTAAATTTCTTATATAATAGATTGTTGGTTGGGGAACTGAGGGTGTGTCACATATAATCAAAACTGACTTCTAAGAGAGTTGTGTGCAGTCGTTAGTCATCTAGCACCTCTGGTGGGGAGAATTGTCATGGTAGATACAGCACACCAGTACATGCTTATGTAACAAGGGTAATCTGAGTACAAGCTGGCTGGGATAGATGGGGGCAGGCAGTCAGCACGTGTCTATGGAGCGATGCTTTCAGACAGCTGAGGGCCAGCGCTCACCACCCACATGGCTGATTGGACTGGTAATGCCCATGACCCATACAAAAAAGAACTGAGGCTAGCAGAGCTGCCAGTTCAGGGGAGCACTTTCTGGCTTTCATGTGTGACACTGGCTGGGCACTGCCCTATATATTCCCAGTACTGCCTCAGACAACAGATCAAATCAAAGATTCAAGGTTGATTTGACAGCCTGACTGACTTGTGGACGAAAATCAAAAGTGATTCATACTTACTTACCATAGTCTGAGAGGGTGCATGCATTTGCCAGTGATAGCAACATGTCCAGCATAGACACAGCATCAGAGAGTTTGTAAAGGCAATGAATATGCTCATGAACAGTGCCGAGCAGTTGACAGATCACCCTGTATGGAGACAGGTGTTGCAAGCACAAAACAGGGAGGAAATTTATATGTAACAAACAGCACCCTCTAGTGGATGAAGAATAATAAATACAATTGCTCAGAATAAGCAGGTAATAACATTAAAATTTGCTTAGAAAGAGTTTATACAAACTTGCACTGTACCCTATTCACAAATTAGTTAACTAATTGGTTGTTAAGGTCCACTACTTAGGTCTAGAATTATGTTTGTAGTCAGTTAAAGGATAATCATCACAGTACTGTAACAAGTCCCTTATATATCAATAAATGATAACATGTACCAAATTGAACAAAACTGTCTATGGAGAAAAAATAAAATAAACAATTTTATGTATTAAAGCAACTAATTTGAAGAATGACATTCACATTATACAAAGCAATCTTTCATTTACCATTAAGTGAGGAGTAATGACTTTTGTTTAGTATATTAAAGGTGGTTTTAAGCCATAGGATCATGATGTACTCACACATAGGACATGTGATAGATCTCCTTCAGGGCCTCATCACAGCGGTCATTCATCTTCATCATATTCGCTGTAGTGAAGCAATAGTTGTCCTTGTACTTGGTTACCTGAGGTGACAGATGTTCACACATATACACAGCAACACAGAAAAAACAAAGTTAGCATGCAAATCAATGCTAATACATGTCACCAGACAAACACAGGTGGCTGCACCATTTTATTCCTATTATAGTTACAGATGATAATAATAATGATGGCTATTCATTTCAGTCTTTTTTAAAATCTCTAAATGATGTTCCTAAGAAATCACTTCTCTCCTTTCCATAATGCTCTTATTACTACATCTTTTAGATTTCTCAGAAGAAAATGATTGTGAAGTACATTAAAATATTCAAAATGGTTTCCTAAATTTATCCATATGTTGTCTCCTGTCTTTAGCGCTGACTATACCTTGATGAATTCTGAGGGGAGTTTCCCTTCAGGCAAGACTACTCCTTCAAGCTTCATCTGGATAAAGAAACCTCGAGCTGTGCTGAAGCTGGTCTGCAGCGGAAAGCCATATTTCTCCTCCATCTGATTCACTAGTCCTATAGAACACATCAACAGTCCATATACCTTGCGCTAAGAACACTTCTTACATATATGAACCGAACAGCCAGAACAAACACCTGCAATGTCATCAACAATCTCGGTGTAAGCTCTCCGGGCAATGTCCAGGAACTCATTGATGTTTGGGCGCACGGCATAACACTTCTGGGTGCGCATGTTCAAGCTCCCCTTCAGGTAAGTAGTATCATCATTAATTACGGTCTTCATCTGCTCTAAGATAATGTTGAATCTAAGGGTGCACATAAACAAATAAAGTAAAAAGCAAACTGTGGTATATTTATTTCAACAAAAGGAATACATTTGATTTAGCACAAGGTTTAGTACCTGCTGTCTTCCAGTGAGGTGCTGTATGCCTTGAGTAGACCTGTGCTGCAGTTTTTCAGCACCGTCTGCACATAAAGAGTAATGCTTCAAATGTTTTAACTGCATTATGATTAACTGTAGGATAATGTGAACAAGTTTCATTTAAACTAAAAGACATGCACCCTTAACTGTGGAATAAGATCCAATGTGTGTTTGAGCTGGATGATGTGTGTAATCTTTGCTTCAGTAACTTGAACCTAAAGACATAAAGAAACAGAACCAAAAAGTGTACAAAAACACTAATATTTCATACATGAGCCGTTTCAGGCATTTTAAAGTGCATACAAATGATACTCACTGACATAAAGCCTGGACTCTCCATAGTAATACAATCATATCATACATAATCATAAGTCAGAAAAATACTTTAAATACCGTTTCCTGTTTTGGGATTTGGACAAGAGCAGAGAGCAGGTGGTCGATGTCAAGGAAATGACCTATGGCTAAGGGAGGCAAAAGAACAAATATGATCATATTATGTATGCTCTTATCAGTTTGCACAACGTTCAGTCTGATTTGCTCCTCACCATCCTTCAAGCCAAAGAAGAGCTCCTCATCCTGCAGCAGCTCTTGTATTGCATCCAAGCGTATGTTGATGGTATCCACATCAACCAGTGGCTCCAGAATATTAGAGCGCAACCTTCTTGCACCACCAGGTGTTTTTGTGTGGTTTAGTACTCCTAAAAGAGTGTGCTCGCTCCTGTGCAAAAAGACAGATACACCAAAAACATCCATGATTGTGCATGTGTGACAGAGGTACTCTGAGCTCTACACTCGCCCACAGCTGGGCTCGAACTCACATACCTCACGTCAAACTCCGGGACGGGAGACAAACGCCCTAGCCAGCCAGCTAAAAGCCCGAGCTCTCAGCCAACTGACTGAGGGCGCTCTTGAAGTATCGAGAGGGAAGCTTCACGTTCTACCGCACAGCTACCACTGGCCTCCGTTACACATTTGCCACATACAAAGATGGTGCTCTGAATTGCTTACCTGTGATCTTTATTATTGACCACCAGCTCCATGTTAGTGGCAGATGCTGAGTCTATCATTGCTGTCTGTTCACTGCCTTTGAAGGTCACTTTGAGAGACTTGCCAGCATAGACAGAGCTCTGAATGAACTCTAAGTACTTCAGCAAAGCAGCCGCAGCTGCTAGGCAATAATACCTAAACAAATCATGACATTTTGAGATAAAAAGTGTTCAATGTTGCAGCATATTTAGTTCTATATATCATTGACATACTTATTTTGCACTTCCATGAGGACAGTGCCGAACTCTGAAGCACACAGCTGTTGAATGTACTCTAGTCCTTTAGTCTCATTAAAATACTTCCTTTGGATTGCAGTGAATGCCACACCCTGACAAAAGATTATCAAAAATGTAAATATTACCTCACACTCACAGTTGACAAGGATAAACAAACTAAACTAACAAAGAGAAGGGGGAGTAAGTGAGTAAGCAGTTCTTGCCTTTAAAATGTATGTTTGAAGGATGTATGTGTTTTACAGCTATTTCTGAATTCATACCGGGAAGTTCTCAGTGATGAGGTTGAACAGCTTTGTCCCTTTTCCCTTCTCACTGGCTGTGTCTGGCATGAGTATTTCCATTGGCACCAAGATGTGAACCTTAGTTATGACCTTCGGTGTAGAGTAAAACATCACTGAGAATTGAGTTTCCATTATATCAGCCTTGTATAAGTGTAACAAGTATTATGAGGCATTTATAGTTTTGACAATCTATTGGTTACCTTGGCATAAGTCCCAGTGTCTGCAAACTGAGAGAGTATAAGCTCTGGGTATTTCAAGTTGATACTGGCCATGCCAATCTCTCCCCTGGCCAAACCACGCCCTTCAACCACTGCCACAATCACAGATGCACCGGAAGTTGAGGTTACAGAGGAGCAAGTTGTTGCTGCACAAACACAAATCATAATGAAAGAATCTGCCTTAGCTGTTTAACTACTTTACTTGAAACATCATCTTAGGCTGAAATACCAGTGTGATCAGTCAGTGGCGTCCGTGCAGAATGTGTGCCTATGGCTCTTGCAGACCCGGGTGTCCTCCTGGGTCTCTGTTTTCCTCCACGTGTGCAGAAGAAGGAGCTGTCTGAAGTTGAGGTGAGGAGTGACGCATTTGTCTTGCCTGACCTGTAGCTGTTGTGGAACTGACCTACATTATGCCAACACAAAATATTAGAAGTTCTTTGCCATTATATGATACTAATTGAAGTCCCTGGAGTTGGTTGTACAGAGAAGAGGTTGAACAAGGTGCAGAACATAATGGACAGTGCTAACTTGTGTCTTCAATGACAGGGTGCAGCAATAAGGACTGTTGGAGGAGGTCATGTAACAGTAGGGGGTAAAAGGGAAAAACCCTACAGTGAGGGGGCTTGCTGGTTATGCTGTAGGAGGCATTTAACTGGAATGTTTTAGGTCAGCTTGTCCATTTATCCTATGATTAAACATTACCGTCCTGAGGGAGATTACAATGGCCTGCTGAATAGTTTGATGAGTATGAAAATGATGTGGATCGCGTTATGGCCTTTACAGTCACTAGATCTCAACCCAATTAAACACATTTTCTGGACTGCTGTGGTAGGTAATTAGCAAAGCTAGCACCCACTGGTGGTCTGCTTGAATATTTTAAGCTACCCACAAAGTGAAACGATGTGGAAGCGAGTGGTTAACCAGACTAGTAGATAATGCCACTAACTTCATTACATGTGGTTCCTGGTAAATGGCCCCTGATGTTATCTTAAACTACTCTGTCTTTCCATTAAATCACCTGAGGCTGCTCCGGGTAGTGTTGGAAGTGTTGAGCGCTGGCTGGAGCTGGTACTGCCTTCGTCTATAGTTTGGCGGGATGAATTAGAGGAAGCTGAAGCTGGGCCGTAAGAGGTAGTATCATTGAGTCCGCTTCTTTCCACTGGAGACATCACCTGTGAGGCACTGTCAGTGCTCACCTCCTCTGTGCTACTACGAAACATTTTTAAAACCTTGTACCTACCACTCAGCTCATTTGAACACCTCTAAACCCGCGTTAAGATGCTAATAATAACGATGATAACGGCAAGGTACTATTAGCTATAGCAGATAGCAACTGCGCATGTCAGCCAAGGACCCGCGAAAGTTTGGTTGATAAGGGTTTTTTAAATAAATATAAATAAAAAGTAATAACAGTCTAGTTACAATAGTACTGGAAACAATCAGACCAAGTTAGATACCGTAATGGTTAACTGGAGAATACACATATTGTCCTGGCCTGGATAAAAAAAAAAATCAGTTTGAATATTTTATTTTGCTTTCATCCCTGGTAAAATGGCCGGGGCTGCATTTAAAATATTTTTCTTCTTCTTTTTTTTGGTAATTAATGTGTTTCATTGTCTCTGTATTAAAAAACAAACAAACAAACAAAATATAGCCCACTGTGGCATTTTATAAAGAAACTGATGAATCTCCAGGAGGTTTCCACTTCCCGTCCAGTTGGTGGCGGTAGTGCGCCTCTGAGCTAGTTTCCAGTCAACAAACACTACAGGGGAAGTAGAAGCAGCAACAGCATGAACATGGCGGCAGATAGTCATCATACTAACTATTTTGTGAGAGAAATTGAGAAAAACGATGGCCTTATCTTGAAAGTGAATCAGTGTTATATCGGTGATGTTGGCTGTGTGGTTTGGGACGCAGCCATCGTTCTGGCAAAGTATCTGGAGACAAACCAGTTTTATGATCCTTCCTCAGGAGTCAACGTGTGGGCTGAAAGGAGAGTGGTGGAGTTAGGAGCTGGGACAGGAGCAGCTGGTTTAATGGCAGCGACATTAGGGTGAGTTGACTGCCTATTACTTCAGTATTATAATGTGTATGAATTTGTTGTATGACCAAAGTTTTCCAGTTGACCTGAACTGATGCAGTACAAAACCCAACACATGTCTATTGCTTTGATTCAATCTCTTAGGGCTCAAGTTACTGTGACGGATCTGGAGGATTTGCAGCAACTGTTGAGGGTGAACATCAAAGACAATCAAAAACTCATTAGCAGTGGATCCATAACTGCCAAGGTACTGAAATGGTTTGTACTTATATTTTCTATTAAATGTTTGATAGTGTATACACACACACACATACATATACATAGTGAGGTCCAAAAATATGAGACCACATTGAAAATCTGCTCCAAATAAACACGGAAATAATCAGAAAGTTTGAGCATACAGAAATAACTGTTAGGATGTATAATGATGAAGAAATATTTAAGATTCTACACTATCTATAGATAAGCAATCAAATTTAAGCAACTTATAATATGACCCACTTCACTTTTTTTATACAAAAACTTAAGATTTCCTTGATTTTCGTTCATTCTTCTTCTTCATTTGAAATTAAAACCTGTAGCAGTTCCCTCTAATTAGAATATTTTTATTGTACATTTCTTTCTTTCATTTCTTACCACAATGCAAATTCCAGTATGTGCAAACCTACTTGCCAATATACCTAAATCTGATTCTGTTATATGTTCAACACATTGTTTTTTCCTTTTTT
>JANJYQ010331918.1:13452-25385 GCA_024605255.1 Rastrelliger kanagurta | reverse complement strand
TGTGTGTGTGTGTGTGTGTGTGTGTGTGTGTGTGTGTGTGTGTGTGTGTGTGTTTGTTTTAACAACAAAACTCTTTCAGTGACTAATTCACTTTTTAATTACATGACGCAGGTTGGTAATCATGTTGAGCAAATTACTGCTACTGATGCTCCAAGAAAGAATAAAAGGAAAAAATAGGCAATGCTTTTTCAACTGATATGGATAATTAATTTATTGTGCTTGACACAATTATTTTAGTCCCTGTAAACAACAAATTTGTCTTTAATGTAATGGCTATTTTATTGAAGTGTAGACTTCAGTTTTAAATTAGCAGAAAGAGCTTATGTTAGTGCTTCATTTTTACAACAGTGGCCCCATGTACTATGAACTCACTAACCTGCAAGCTAAGGATTAACATGAAACATTCTTTTGTTAGAATGGGAAGGCGGAAATGTTTTGTAAAAAGAAAGGGGCACAACACTGTTGTAAAAGGGTGTGCCTAAAAATGTTGTAAAAACAGTACAAACAACAGCCAGGACTGCCATCATGGGTGTTGCATGTAAGATAAAATCCAAAAGGGCACTGCACATAATGTTTGAAATATTAACCGGTCTGCTGTGTTCTTATGTTTGCAGTTCAACCCACAAGACAAATGCCTTTGTACATTGGTGTGGTCATGTTGTTTAACAAACAGCTTTTGAAAACCAGGTGGAGCCAAGTGAGTGGATATAGAAGCTGGTATTAAGACTTAATTCAAACTTTAATTAGTAATTAGATATTGTACCATGTATCATTGGACTGCCTTTAGTGCATGTGATTTCTGCAGGGGGCAAGAGTCTGTAAATCAGAAATAGGACCGTTTTATGACTATGCTGCAGTTAAAACATGTTTTTCAATATGTGTGCTTTAAAGCTTAATAGAAATGAGGACATAAAAATGACCAAAATAGTGTAGCAGGATCAGTGTCGTCACAGTTTAAGCTGTTTCTCTGTGCAAAGTTCAGTCTGTCTTCTCGGAATGTGAAATTCCTGTTGAGATAAAGATTTGTATCTTCCCTTGTGACGACTAAGCTTCACAGTCAAAATCAAAATCCACTCCTTCAGAAATGAATCTGCACACAAAATCAAGATAGAGCCTGTGTGCAGGCACTTTGCAGTTTCTATATATGATGATATATATGATTTCTGTGTGCATTAGTGTGTGTTCCTTACTAAATATCACATCTGCAAGAATACTATAATAATGTTTTGTCAACTGTGTAATGCTATGGGTCCTCTAGGCCTGCTGAAACCAGTTCTGTTTACATTTCAACCGACCCTTTATAGAAAAATGCAGGGTTCATAGTTATTTTGTGCTGCCATCTTGTGGATCTCACATAGAGCAGCAAACACAGAGGTGATTGCACACAAGAAACAAGACCAAAACCAAACAGGCTGTCTTCTGTCCTTGTTTTCAGACAACAGGTTTATACTAATCATTGGATATGATGTTTTGCTTAAGTATTTTAAAATGCAAGTCCTTCTAGCCACTGGTCATCATTATAATATTTGAATAAATCTAAATGTTAGTCTATATTTTCAAAAGAACAAACTGTAGTGAATTCCAGAGTATAGTGAGAATGATTGGGGATAAATCATAAACTGTGTCTGTCTCAGTGACTGAGTGAGTGAGAGAGAAAAAGACAGATTGATTATGTCTTCGCTTCATGCCTACAGGTCTGCTGAATGATTATCAGCGTCATTGATCAGTTGACTGCTTATCATCATCTCGTCCGGTCAAGATTTTTACCCAGAATCTGTGGTCATGACCCTGCAGTCTGCTGCCCTCAGAAAATTGTGTCTGCTGTGGCCCATGGGTAAACAGAGAAATGATGCCTTCAGATGCTCTCGGAAATTTATAATCCTTAATCTCAAAATCTGATAGTAATGACAATAATACTGTAGAAAAGTTAGTTTTTTGGCTATAATTTCACATTAACAAGCACGTTCATTTTAACGCAGTTTAAAAAATGTGTTGTATAGAAAGTCAACACATCTGCACTTGTGTCTCTTTCAGAAAATGAGTAATGCAGTTATAGACAAAAGATTTTAATACATGGTTCATTTAAAAAAAAAACAAAAAAAAAAACCAAGGGCCTTGATATTGGTTCTGATAATGCATGAACTGTGACACCTGAGGGGGAGTTTATGTTCCACAGTTACACAGATGTTGCACAAAGTGCATTGTGGATAAACATCTTAACATATAAAACTTTCGCGCTCACACACAAACAGTAAAATTCATAATTTAAATATAATAAGGTAACTTAACTGTTTTCACCGGTATGTATCCCTAGTAGTGTGGAGAGGGTACATGGTTATTATACATGGCAAGACAACATAATAGGAGATAGAGAAAAACACTGTTAATCACAAAAATATACTTAAAATAAATAAAATAAGATGCATATAAAAAAAGGAACATTAGCTATGAGGCATTGAGGAAATGAATAGCAAAATGTATCAAATATTTTACAGGCCAGCACAAAACATTGACATCCTTAGGGCAGCCATGAGAATCCACCTGCTAAGATATGTCCAGATAGGGTCAATACGCTCATTGACTCACTCATGATTCATTACTCACAAAAAGAAATGAGTGTCCTGTGTTTGACTTGAATATTAATTAGATTTGAACACATTCAGGCTAGTTATTCCTTTCAGCACCAAGCTATGGAACTAAACTGTAATAAAATGTTAAAAGCATTTAAAATAATCATAAAAATTTACAGGCTTTTTGGTGCCTAGTCAAAATTTTATGAGGAGGGTGGAGTTGTGCTTTGGGATTTTGGACTCCAGACTTGCACACTTCTAAAATCCTACTACAGCCCTGATAGTGTTGTAAACCCACCACAACTATTATGAAAAATGTGATAATTATTGTCCTATTTGTGCGAGTCTTTTTTTTTTATAGAAGTGCCATCAAACACTAAAAATGTTTTGTTTGTCATTTCTTTTCGCTGAATGACGCCACAGAGCTTAAATTGATGACAGCAGGTCTGTAGGAGTTGGGAAAAACGAGGTTGACCTGAAGGCGGCACCAACCCACATAACAGCGCTCCTGTTCAGCATCAGGAACAAGAGGGCCAGCCCGCAGAGCTCATCCGGAGGCGGATAATCCTCATCTCCAGTCAACCTAATACAATCAGGAAGGAATTGCCAGAACTCACCTCGAGGAAAACACGTTTTGGAGGCAGATGCAAGTCACGACAAAAAAGTCTATCTTTAGGAAGAGCCTGGACGAGTAGGCTAAAGATGGATATTTGCGTCTCATATTTTCTTTATTGTGTAAACAGCAAAGTCTGAAATTGATAAGCCGATCCTCTATAATGTGACAGCTGTCGTCGCATTTCAGCTTGTTTGGAGAAACTACTATACATTCTGCTTTTCTTTGTTTCTTATTTCATCACCATGGTCACGTACAATCTAGCTTTAACTTTTATTATTGCATTGGCACTTTGCGCGGTCAGCGGCGTGCCACAAACTCTTTCCTCACCCGCGATGCAGTTAAATTCAACATCATCGTCCATCATCAGCGGAGATCAATTGACCAATAATGTCACTGATGCAACCGTGGGATCCCGGATTTCACCTATAATGATGCATCTCCCAACTCTGAAAAACATTGTCATTTTCATCTGCGTGCTAACAGCTGCTCTCATCACATGTCTCGTCATCAAAGTGGTCAGGTAGGCAGGTTGATGCAAATGTTGCCAGTCTGACAATGATGCAGTCACATTGTGATCGCTGTATAAATGTTGCTTTTTGTAGTGTTCTTGGTAAATGAATCGATTAGGAGCATGTGGTTGTATTAGGCTCCATGTGGGGGCCAAGAGGAAAGGTCTGGGCCTATTAATGCTGTTCCAGTGTAGAGGTAGTTGAGTAAGCAGTAGCCTAACATGATTGTGCTATATAGAGGTTAGTTTTACTCTTCTTTCCTGTGAAACTCCTGTTATAATCCATGAGAATATATTATGTGAATATCTAGTGTGACAAGTGTCTCACTTCTTATCATTACCATAATCATTTCATTTATCATTATAGAGTTTAATTTAGACATATTGTCCTATTAGGGCTGCAGACAACGATTTCTTTCGCTATCAGTTCATCTGTTGATATTTTTCTTTTTATATAACTCAATGATTTAATCTAAAACAAAGAAACTCGTGAAAAAAATCCCTTCACAGCCTCCAAGAGGTCATTGTGAATGTCTTCAAAAAAACAACAAATCTTGACTCCTGAGAAGCTGTAGATTGTTTGGCATTTTAGTTAATATGTCATTTATCCCAACTGAATTGAATTTATCGCCCAAGCTGTGCCGACCATTATATGGTTGGAAGAGATATTAACATTTTCTAACTTAATCCTCTCCATCTGGCAAAACTAAAATAGGTTACAGCTAGTTTTGGGCTGTCCAGTCAACCTAAATTATGTGGTTTTATTTCTGGAGCATGCCTCATGTTTGATGCTGTTTTCTTTCCCTACAGATCTGGCCGACGAATCAGGAAAACAAGGAAATATGACATTATCACGACACCTGCAGAGCGTGTAGAGATGGCCCCTCTTAATGAGGAGAATGAAGACGAGGATGACTCAACTCTGTTCGATGTCAAATACAGGTTTGTTCTTCACATCGGACTTTCACAATATTCTGTTTTTATTTTTCTTTTCATTTTTTAATGCCCACACAGAGAATGTTGTTCACATAATAGAGAAACATTTGGCATTTCATTCTGGATGGCAGAGGAGATATTGACTACAATAAAGTGTGATAAGGCCACACACTAAATCCACACACTATAGCATAGTCTTATATTGGACCTATCCATATCTGTCCCTATAGAAATGTGCATATTTATATGGGTTTGGCTTTACCAAACAAACCAAACTGAAAGGCTTAAAAAATGTCATCAGTTATTTTTGCTGCTCCATTAATTTTTACCTGGTTTCCTGGTTTTACTCATGCTACCAGTTCACTTCATGCTCCACGCCTTTTTTTATCTCACTATAATAATAAGCCAAAAAACGTTTGAACTGTGATTTGCCTATGTGAAGCAGCTTGTTAGCCTGTTTTGACTATGAAAATTTTGCAAAGTGGCACCAGAGTTTATTGTCCTGTGCAACTGACGCAGCTGGAGCCTTTAACTGCTTTTAGTGGATAGTTATAACTTCATTTAAAGCACATAAAATCTGAGGAAAAACACTAAGGCATACCAAGAATTAGCAGTATTTAAGTACTCATTCACAAGGATGTTTTTGAAATGCTTTCTTTTCTTGAAAAAATATGATTTTAAAGAAACACTGTTTTAGTTCAAATCAGATATTGACTCAAGGTTTCACCCTTCCGTCCTTTCAATTGTTCTTTAACACACAACCACTTCCTCAAAGGAAGATATGACGTCCTGTTTACCTGACATTCTTGACTTCCAAGCAAGTTAGACAGGAGACTCTGTGGGCACACAGATTTCCTCCTCACCATGTAGAGAGTAAGTGAAGGCCAAACTTTGTAACAGAGTTTTCACTTTTTTGCAGGTGAATTCCAGCATGGACAACAATGTTTGATAACTCCTGTTTTCCCCAGAACAACTCAAGTTTCTTCTACTTTTTTTGTGTTGCCAAGTCTTACCAACTCTGCAACTGCGTGTGCATGGCTTTTTATCTGCGTTTAAATGGAAGCCACGTGGATATCATCATTTGCTGCTTTACTGATGCATTTATCATGTGGCTCACCTCTTTCTAATGTTAAAGACCAGGATGCTTCGTGTTGTGACTTCTCAAAAATCATTCAGTAAAGAGGCTGTTGGCAGCTTGGAGTTTAATCATCTCCATAACAGACCACTACATTATAGTAGTATTTTATCTTTTACTTTACTGTATATTTTATTGTTAAACTTGAGCTACAGTATATAGTCTCTGGGCTGAGGAGTTTATATGTTCAAAACTATGATCTACACATAATACAGGGTTTATCCCATCTGAGTGATATATATTCTATAAATAAATATTCAGTGGTCACCAAAGGCCATTGATTGATGCATAAAGCATTCTCGTGCAAACGACATTCAGTTGAAGAATTTGCACACTATAAAGAATATTCTGGTGAATAACAGTAATTGCTATTTTTAAACTAAACTTTCATACCAAATGTTATCACTATCTACAGTACTAACCACTTTATTGTGCATATATACTGTCTAAGGGTTTCTGTCCTTTTGTGTGGAGTAAGCGTATATTTTTTTACTGTGTGTGGTGTTAGAGACGTTTCTATTTTGCTGCTATCTCAGCTGTAGTTTAAAGATTTGATTACAAGCTCAAGTAATATTGTCATGAGGTATTTATGGGATACATCCATTTGCTATAAATGTGAAAGCTGTAACCTGTTGTTTAAGCGTGCTTTATCATTTGACAGCTTCATTTAAGACAGTATCAACAGGAGTTTTAAAAGCTGCAGTGACATTCAGTGTACATTCATACATTTGGGCACATTTTCCTATTCTTTTGAATCAGAAAGTCCAAACATTTGACTGGTACTGTAGTTACTTAAAATGTACATGTACACAGTGTCTTATCTTCTAAACGCAAACAATATGTAATTACTACAATATTTATTCACCAACTTAAATTTGGTGTCTCTGTTGTAAGGTAGTGGGTGAACAGCTAGTTGAATAATATGTAAAGTTTTTCTTAATGGCTTACTGACTTTTGTAATGTCTAACTTGAGAAGGCCAGCAGGTGTTTTTCCTGAAGTAATGACAAACTACAGTCCTGTTTCCTTCGGCAAAGGCAACATGGGCTTTTTCACTTTTTACAGACACTGGCATTAACTGTTGATGTAAATATGTTTCTGATCATGAGAAACCCACTTTATTTGGCCTACTAGGTGAGCATTAAAGGAAAAGGTTGCCATTTGGGGGAATACACTTTTGCCAAGAGTTAAATGAAAAGATCTACTCCAATGTATGTCAGTTTTATATGAAGCTGGAGCTATGAGATGGTTGGTTTCGTTTAGCATAGAGATGGATAACAGGTGAATACAGCTAGCCATCATCTACAGTATAGAGATCATTAATTAACACAATATAAATCGTTTGCTTAGTGCATAAAAAAGGCAGTGGGGTTCATGTGCCAGGCTCTTTCTAAGAAAAGTGACCTCCTGGAATCGTATCCTCAGAGCCAAGAAGTAATGTGGAATGTAACACGATTTCCTTACCTTCAGATAAAGCCAGATTGGCTGTTAAGATAAGCTAAGTTGGTACTAGTCATGGCTACACATTTAATTCAGATACAATGATACACAATAATCAACCATCACTCTGGTTCAAAGTAAATACAAGAGAGTAAAAAAGGAGTTCACAAACCTTTCCAGCTCCTGCCTGCACCTTAAATGTGATTATATTATATTAACAGCAAAGAGTCCAGCTAGATTAGGTTTCTGCACCAAATGTGAGTGTGGGTGTTGTAGGTGACCTTCTGTTTTAATCCAAATTGTTATTTGATAGTGGACCATAGCCTGCAGGTGCAATTGTTTCTCACTGACCTTCATCTGTAGCGACAAGAAAAAAGAAAATAAACTGCACTGGCCAATCTTGTGCACCCTCAAATTCAGCATTTTATTTCCAGGATAATACTTTCTCCCCCTGTATTTAAAACAGCGTTGTTGACATTTTGTAGAAGACTAGGTGCTTTTACTGCCGCTGCTTAATATACAAGCAGGAGTTCAGGGGTGTGTGTGTGTGTGAATGTCTGACAAGTTTTTGAATAATACATTGAATCATGTGAATCACACTTTCCAACCATATTTTTGATATGTATTGGAATTCTGGTATTTAGTGTGTTTTCCATTATAGGAATAGTCTATTATATGACTACTGTCCACTACAGTATTGTGTCCTGTTTGAAATTAGTCTTTCACTGTACATGCAGAAAACTGCAGATCCTTTTAATGCTTCTGCTAAGTTGGTCTCAGGCATGTCACCCTCATACAGTTTTTCTCTCACATCTTGTTCTCTTATTTTATATTTAGTTGTCTGTGAAATTGTGGAAAAACCCTGTTCATCTAATGACTCTAATTCTGGACATTTATTTGAACTGAACCATCTCTTACATCTAGTTCCTCTTGTAAAATAAATCAAAGTCATTGTGGTAGCTATTTGAAGAGTCAAGCTAATTTCCCTGATGCCATATTTAAATAAAAAAAGTCAAATGTTCCAATTGTTTTGGAAGTTTATTGAAAACATGTCTGCTTGGTTTCTGATACAGAGATGTTGTGTGTACCCACAGATGTTTCCTCAGTTTCCATGTCTTTGAAACACTACTGAAATAAAACTGCTTCCTTTGAAGTATAAATCGTTTTAAGGGAGAGGCTTCACGTGCTATTTTTTTTCCACTCTGAACTCTTGTGTATTTCCTGCCACAGAAAAATACATTCGTTGTGTCACAACTGCACAATTTCAGTGTCCTTGAGTCATACTGAAGCTTTAAAAAGCCCCAAAATTTGAATACTCAAATGGTACACTTCAAAACAAGACAAACATGCATAAGTTCACATTTCTTTGCTGGGATTTGGACAATAAACAAATGTTAACATACACCATACTTGAGTAAAGGTAAGACAAAGCTATACAGTACAATCTCACAGCTTAAACTACATGTCAGTAGCAAGTTTTTCAACTGTGGCAAATTCCACATTCTGGGTTAATTAACTTAATTGTGTTTGTCACAGAAGGTTTCTATTTTTGCCAAGCTCAGAAGAGCTTCTACAAAAAAAGCCCATTCATTGCTTCAGACTGCTGACGTCTCCAGTACAACTTTCATGTCTATTCTTAACTTAATTGGCAGCGTAATAAGGCCAACATGTAAATCAACAGCCGCATCCAGTCAAAACAACACTTACGGACAAATCACATGGCTGGAAGCGCATAAAAGACTGCTTGTTTAGCTGCATTATCCTCTGAATATTTCAAATACTTTTGTTAATTTTTATTAACAGAGACATTTTCTTGTAGGAAAATACCCAAAGCATTTGGCAAAAAGCCCTGATTCAAGAAAAGACAACATACAAACTCAAATGAAATTTAAAACTTCCAATAAAGTGGTGCCTGAAGTATACAAAGAAACTAACATAGAACTAATATATTGGCTTGATGAAACATTTAGGATTTGGCTTTTAAGTAAAAAAACAAAAACAAAACAAAACTGGGTGTTTATTACAAAAGGAGTGTCCTATCTGATCACTACTGTACAAAAACAAGCCAAACATGATCTGCAATGAAATGCATTTTTTGCACATTCTGTTCAGTCTTCAGCATATTTTCATGTCTGTGTTTCAAAAGTAAGCAAGTATTAACTTCAAGTCAGCAATGCTATTAAGACAGTCATGTAACTCTGTTTTCTCATTCTGTCATGAACCTCGAAAAACCCTGAACAATTTAATTTATGGGCTTGGAAATGCCCCATTCTTAATTGGTTAAATGTACTGATTATAGGCACAACATATTGGCAGCTTCATTCAAATCCACAAAAATCTATATTAATCTACAGTATATATTGGTTGAATACAAACCTAAACACCCTATACAAGCATAAATAATTTACTGTCCCAAATTATTGAAGACAAGTTATCAGTTTTTCCCCTCCTCAGTGTTATTGGAATAAAATGTGACTGCATGTAAAGCACATTGTCGGACACATTTCTTACACATTTGTAAGTGTGTCACCAATACATTCATTAAAAACAAGTAAAACCTCTCACCATCACTATATACAGTCTAACCAAACTAACATTTCCAGTGCAGAGACAGGGCTGGTGCTCTTTGAGAAAAGTTTACAAAGTGAGTTAAACATCGGCTGAGTCTGTGTAAACAGGCTTATGTGAACAGCTGCTACAGTCCTCCGTTATCCTCACAGGACTTGCGTATAATTCTATATGCTTCCAGTCCTTGGCTCTTGAGGTAACTGAATAGTATCTCATGGAGGTTTTGTTTTTTTTTTTCTTAAATGTGATTATCGTTTAGGCTATAATTGCAGTTTCTCAGCTAAAAAGCATAACATTTTGTATGTTGCTGTAAAATTTGTCAGGCTATTACAAGGGAACATCATATCCAGTCTTTAAAAAGATAAGTATCAAAAGGATTCATCATATTTTACTAACACACTAACATAACTCTTGACATAAGAGTTGACCAGCATTTTTCTTTCATCATCAGCTCCCTGGTTTTTAAGTGCTTCCATCTTGTGGCCCAACTAGTGACTCACAGTAGCTATTAATTCAACAACTCTTCATGCTGTTAACATGCTGTTAGTTACAGCCCCTCCTCCTAGTTATATCATAAACAGGGAGTATGAATTTATAATATCTGAAAAACAAATATTCTTATTTCATAACTTATAACCCTCCCGGAATCCTATATGAGAGGGAAATTAAAATTGGCCGCTTTAATAAGGGGCAACAGATGGACATGAGAGGATCTCAAAGAACTGTTGGTGACACAAGCAGATGGGAGCTAATCAAAGAAGAGTCTCATTATTTTAAAGGTTTCCATTGAAATCTCATTACAAAAGGTAAAACAGAGCGCTAACGAGTCTCTAAAAGAGCTCAAAATAGAAAAAGTTCATCCCAGTTATTGAAAATAAGTTAATTCAAGTTTCATATAAGTGTGCTACCAAGACAATAGTTTTTTAAGAGTTTTTTAAGTTAAGAAAATGGTTTCCATGGAGGTCTTCCATCCATTATTTGCTTTGGGGGTCCTTCTATGGTCTTCTCTCTAAATCACAGGTCCCAGTGTGGAGCTGGAGCGCCCCCTGTCTGTGCAACATGCTAAGGGTCCTGAACTCCAAAGGCATGGTGTGAGGACTGGAACTAGAGGTGTACTCATATTTTAGAGTGTCATAGTAGTGGTATTTGACCGGTTTGCCGTGTGGGTCGAGTGGAAAAGGCCAGAAGCCGTACAGATGGATTTCTTCACAAAAGCGAGTGGCCATGGTGTACATGAGGAGTCCGGTGGTCGGACGCTTGATATGGACGTTGTTGGTCAGCCAATACCTGTTGACAAGGACATGCAGTTGGTTAGCTACACTCACTAAAACTGAATACACAGCAAAGGGGAAAAGATGTTCATGGACTTCAGTGCTTTTATCTAGTCATCCTTTCAGTATTCATCCTTTAGCTAAACCTTTTTCCCCCAGGGTTTCATATTAAGCTAGATATTCTGATGTACACTGGAGCATACAGAGTGGAGCACAGTTCTTTAAAAAAAACCTGAGCTATGTGTATACATCTCTGTTCTAAAACTGCTCTTTCAAAATCCTTCATTCCTTTCTTCTATTTATTCAGGGGATACAATGTTTTAGTTATTCTCTGGTGCTAAATTTTTATGAGTTTGGAAACTGAATATCTCAGAATTTTTCACTGTTAATTGGGAAAAAAGCAAACAGCATTTCTATCTCTAGGAAATTATAATTAGCAACACATTTTTTCTGTTTACCCAATTTATCAAATAAATAATGAATCACAAACACAACCAATAAATTGATCAGCAACATTCAGTACTTGCAGTTTTAAGATGGTCAAAGGTTATTGCACACATTTCCAGTTCAAAAAACCTAAAAAAAAAAATAAATCAGTGCATCATAATTATATATGCTGTTATTATCTGAAGACAGACAATAACAGCAAATAAAAGTGCACAGCACACTTTGCTCACTAATATCTGAATTGTTCAACTGTGTCCTACTGCGGTGACATGCCAAATGTTGCCCTCAGGAGCAACTCCAGGGGGCAGGTGGTCTGTCGTTGTCATGGCCCAACTTCATTTTCCTTTCCAGTCACAAACCAGCCTCGAGGCTATCACCTGCTCTGACTCCACGCTCTCTGTAGTTAGTATGGAAGGTCATGTTGAGATGGAGTGGTTGTACTAT
>JANJYQ010331032.1:4067-16870 GCA_024605255.1 Rastrelliger kanagurta | reverse complement strand
CCTCCCTCCCTCCCTCCACCTTGCTTCCTCTCAAAGCAGGAGAAAAGCAATCTGCTGCACTGGAGCAGTTAAAGGCTCAGTACGCAACTTAGTTTTCAGTATTTTCTGGAAGATATTTTGTCACTTAAAGAAATTAGCATGAATGTGTGATCATATAAATCATATCATAACTAGGCCATGTTAGCCCAACCATTGTTTCAGCTCTCTTGTATTTTCATTCAACTTTAGCAATACATTAGACTACATCAAAATAGCGATGTTGGCAGGTATTTCAGTTCAGCACGTGTTCATACAAACTTTAAAATATAAATGTGTAAATCAGTTCAGAATAAAATCAAACAATCTCATATTAGCTCATTTTGATCTGAACCTGAGTTTGATATATGTTTGTGCAATCCAGATTTAGCATCAAGTAGCAGCACACTGTAATGGTGTACACAGATGTATCTAATAATACTTCTAAAGCTCTGAGATAAAGGTATTAGCCTAATTTTAGACAGTTAGGCTGCAGCTGAGTGGACTGGAGTAAAACACAAGGGCGTACTCTGATGGAAGTAAAATTGGTTGATTAGATAGAAAACTACTGTTGACGTAACACATCAATAATACAATCAGTGCCTGACACATCTGATCTAAAGAACACAAACTAAAATGGTAATAATCAGATTTTTACCCCTTCATTCAACCTCATGTTACACACTTCACTCTGAATAGTTCCTCTGGGTCTATTTGGTTTTGATGGCAGCAGTGCTTTACTCATTAATAATAAAGGCAGTGTGATCGTTCTCTACATTAAAAACTTCTACATTTAGATTTAGATTTCCCCTCCCAACTGTTCGTAGCCTCAGGTAAAGAGACCTGAGTCTGAAAAATTAAACAGTCTGTAAAACCTTCTCTATAAATTAAAAAGTAATTAATGTCTCTACCTTAAATGTACAGCACCAACCTCACTTCATCCCCACTAAAAGTATGGGTGCACTGTAAAGTGGTCCCTTCACAATCCTGTATTTAAGTGGAGGTCTGGAAACTAGCAGACTCCACCTTGCAAGAAAAAAATCAACTCTCCATTGCATTAGGGCAATTAGACCATCTTGGCCTAAATAATATACTTAGAACCCTGCAGTCTATGTTCAATATTTCATCTTTTATTCAGGTTCAGGGAGTGCTTCTATAGTGAATACACTTTCTCCACAGCATGGCTCTGTAATGCAGGTATTTTTCTTGGGAGGCTTTTAGGGGGGTAGTTAGGTAAAAGCCATTGGAACGGCCCTTCTCTGCCCATTCCTGGGGCTGAATAATGAATCTTTTACCTGCATCCTGTGCAAACATTTTTTAAGTATATCCGGCTGGCCAAATAGGGGGAGAGAGTTAATATTAAAGGTCAGTTTCTCTAAGCAGCGGACTGCAGGAGTTCTGTGAGAAAGCTAGTTCTGTTGTCATTTACACTGAAATTGAATAAACGCAAAGCGATTTACATTAAACTTGGTAGGGGGTGTGTTAACAATGGCTCTAGAAGACATTAAACTTGTGCAGTGGTGGAAGTGTGCAGTATGCAATATGAAGATTGTCCTGATTTTACTCTCTGCTGTTGTAATCTGAGCTGTGGACAAATTTAGAACACGAAGAACCACACAGTGTTTCTTTATTGAAACTTTTACAGTATTTGCTTCTGTTCTATGTTTAACTACTGCTGGTAATCCTATGTAATTTTCTCATATTTTCCTCCTTGTCCCTGACTTTAAAGGAACATAATATGCTTTTCATCTTTTTGATTTTCTGTGATTTAAATACTGTTATAATGTTGGATGTCTATACTAAACTAAAATTAAATGTTTCCTGCAAGTCAGAAGCCAGTGATTCAACCTGGTGCAATGTTAACTCCACCTCCTCATCAAACTGACATCACAGGGTTCACGCACTCCCACATGTATGAATGGCAGTTCATTTTATATGTTTTTTGTTACTGTGGACTCATCGGGAAAGGAATCTGCATTTGAACTGTAAATCATGCAAAACTATGAGAAGTGTATATTGGAGGGAAATTGAGGAGACAGCCATTGAGTACCATGTACCAATGAGGCACCCATCAACAAGCTGTTAACTGTCCTTTTAAGTTTTTGATTGGGGCCGGATCCCAGGGGATTAGGCTCAAGCACTCTTTAATGATAAATAATGAAGAGGGATTTGCATAAGGTATTTTAAAATACCAACATTTGACATAAGGAATATAGTATAAACCATTGAGAAATATGGCATATATATAAAAAAATAATTATAAAAATGCGGACTAACGCAGCCAACGAGCAGTCCAAGAGGAGGAATGACGACCTACCGCAGAAATCTTTGCATGGGGACAGTGACCAAACTAACGTAGAGCAGTAAGCGGGGCTAGTGGTAATTAGCACTGGTGGGTGCCCCGTTAAATTGAATTTAACGACAACACAGCAGTCTTACTGAGTGCGAACTAATCCTGGACTCTGGAGCATTATGGTTAATGGGCCCGAAAGAAAATGATGGCCTTTCAAAAGCAAAACCAATTAACACAGAGTGGAGATGTCTTGTGCTGAGCTTTCCAAATCTCATAAGAACTTCTGCCCTCGTATTATATAACTGGATTTCTGTTCATTTTGAATAATGAAGGAGGTAGGGAAGCGTGACATAATATAGCTATCATAACTCTGAGTCCAATGAAAGAAAAATGGAATATGTTTCACAGAACAGCGGCAGTGGAAGGCAGACCGTAATGTTTTACTCCCGCAGACGTGCTGCTGCTACTTCGCTCAAGTCTGAGTATTTATCCAGAAAATTACTTCAGAAGAGTCAGGACCCTGTGGAGTTTCATCACATCACTGGTGGCCATTTTCTAAATTCTTTTCTTTTCACAAATTCTCACTTGTTAGACAACGTAATTGGTAGAAGGTAGCTGGCCAGACAAAAATACAGTTTGTAATCACTAATTAAAGATGTCTTTTTTTTTTTAAAGAAGTATTTAACAAAATTAGTTGGGCATACTCCTACTGTAGGCACCACTTACCTTCAAGGTTTAAGTTTCAGACTGTTTGGGACTCCAAGCAGACAAGGTATTATTTCCATCACCATTTAATTCTAAAGTCTGATGTATTGCTTACTCTGAAGCTCCTCAAGGGTCCTTTGGAAGCTCTTCCCTCTTTCTCAGCTGGAGAATTCATTTTGAAATAAACTCATGAATAGTAATGAAACACAACAGTATCTTTTTCAAGTCTGTTGTCACCCAGTCAAGTTGTTTTTTCGATCTCACAAGGACTTGGCTTCAATTGCCTATCTGTCCTGAGATTCTCTTTCCCACCTGCTGTGCAAAGAACCATGCTGGGATTGAAAACAGTGTCAACACTTTCAGTGGAGGTTTTTTAAGTGTTTTATGATGGTTTAAATGCTCTTTCAGGGTCTTTTTCACCCTGACACGAAGGAAGTCTGATTCAGACTCTAAATACTTGTAGGTTTTAGTCGTAAAATGGTCATAGTTACAGTAAAAGTGTAGGAAATTTGGCTGGATTATTGGCACAACATATTGGCTTTCAACAGCTTCAGTACAAATTAACTGGTGTTGCCTGTGAGTGCATATGTGTGACACATACACTGAGGAAATCTGCTTGTGTGTATGTGTGAGACATTGTGTAGAAGGCTGAAGTCTGGTAAAACTTGAATTTCCTTGGTATCAAGGCCCGTCCCAGCCATATATCAATGTAATTAAAGGCTGGTGTAATGACGCAAGGCCTCAGCAGCATGATTTCTGTCTGATCGCCACGCTGCTTCATTAAGACCACTCAAGCTAACGAGCTGTGGCTGTAATAAAGTCCTCCCCCCGGTCTGCCGCAGTGATGAAGGAGCTACCCAAAGCGAGCTGAGCCAAGGCCTTACATAGAATTAGTACTGGACAGGCTTCAGCTGAGCTTACTGTGGGACTGCTAGTGGCTTGGTGATAGGATCAAGGTGCTTTTCTTTTAAGACTGTGATGTTAAAGTTTTAGCCACTGCGTAAACAAAGCGACCCACACCAAAACCATTACAGAATAGAGGGTAACTGGACTGTTTCTGTCTTTAGTTTGGTCTGAGTGTGTGATAGAGGCATACTGGTCAAAACCTATAATGTAATGTAATATATAAATTGATGGATGGTGGTAGGATGGTTGTTTCTGCCTATTGTTGTCTAGAACTGAGCAGGCATCACATATATTTTTTCTAGACATGCTTCAGCTTAATTTTTAGAAAAACAGACAATAAATAAACCTTTGTATCCTCATTATCATAGTGTATCAATGCAAGTTTACGGTAAATCTGTCTGTGTGTCTGTTTACTTGGTTTGGTTTACTGTGGTAGCACAGTAAGCACAGTAGCAAACTTTTACTTAAACATGTCCAGCAGCTACTGGGGGATGCTGAGGTGTTCCCACACTGGATATGTCAGCTCCTTCAGCATGTTCTGCGTCTGCCCTAGGGTGTCTGTCCCATTGGACGGTCACACACTACCTCCACAGTCTGGCAGGCGTCTACTGTATGGTGATTTTTCTGTGAGTCTGGATTTGATCATGTTTGAACAGGAAACCTTTCTACAAATGAGGCCCTGATTTGATGTAACATAAACAGGAGTTTATGTAGTGAAACAGTGGAGACATTGCAAGAAAGCACCTGTTAAAGTGAAAAAGATCATGGTAATGGCAGTTTTAACTGTTTATATTTAAGTGATTTGATTACAAAGAAACCAAACTATATGCAATCACTATGAAAATACCGCAGTCACATCACTTGAAAAAGTAAGTTACTATATGTTTGATCCCTTCAGGTCTTTTGTTAGGAGTGACAGAGGTTAACTAACACAATCAAATGCATGTAAATGATAGATGATAGCACATGTTTCTATGGCTCTTACTGTGAATAACGTAATCGCATTATACTGAATTGGGTGACTTCTATCTATAGTACCATGCTTCATTGTTGATTAGAGCTTCAATTTATAATGTTTTGTTTAAAGACGTGTGTTAAGTCATAAAGACGGTACTTCCCACAGTGTGAGTCTCTCTCTGTGACTTTTTACCTAGTTCTGTTCTTTTGTGTGTTGGAAGTATTTTCTTCTGTGATTGCTGCTACTGCACATATAAAATACAATCTGGAAACACTCTTATATATCAGATATTAGCTCTGTGGTGGAATATAATCACTGTCAGCTTCTCACAGTCTTGCAGCTACAGTGCCATGGGGACAGGATGCCGTGGGAGACACAGGACTTTCCTAGATGCCTTTGCTGAAGGCGGAAACGTGGTCAGTGGGGAGAAGTTGAACAGCGACTCAGATGCCTTGCGATGCATTTTATTGGCCAACATGCAATTGCTGGATAATAAAATGGACAACATTTCTGCAGGATTGCCACACAGCACATTAGAGTTCACATGGTCCTCTATTTTACAGAGACATGGCTCAACCAAAAGACCCTTGACAAGCACATTACACCATCAGGCTACATGCTCTACAGATGTGACTGCAGCATGGAAGAGTGCAATACAACTTGCAACCTTGTCTAGCAGTCATGATGTACTTCAAGGTTTTAGCCCAGTTATTCTCAGCAAATGTGAAATATTTGACCATCAGATGCAAGCTGTTCTACCTGCCAAGAAATCGACAGTACCCCTCTCTGCTAAGATGAAGTGTTGAGAGAGCTCTACGGCATGGTCATTAAGCATGAAATTACATATCCTGATGCTGCTTTCATTGTGCTAGGAGACTAATCATTGCAATATGTTTAGTTTACCAAAATATGAACAATATGTCACCTTCTACTGAAGGAAATAATACTCGACCATTGCTACAGTAATATCAAAAAGGTAGACACCATGTGTCTAGCTTTGGTAATTCTCATCATTTTGTAATCCTCACAGTTCCAAGAAGTTTAAAACTGAACTGGTCACAGTCAGGACTGTGAAAAAAGTGGTCAGACATGGCATTGGCTGAACTATAGGACTGTGACAACTGATATAGAAGCCACAAATGACATCCTTCAGGACTATGCAGGTTTTTTCCTAATAAGAAATAGGCATGGTTTAATCAAGTCCAAGTTAAGATCAGGGAATACAACATGGCTTTCCGGTTAGCCTGTAACCATCAGTATGAGTTGTACAGTACAGTACAGTATAACACATTATGTCCTGTTGATCAAGTCAGCAAAAAGGACACATGCACAAAAACTAGAGCACTGCTATGCTCATAAAAATACCTATAGTATGTGGCAGGGCATCCAGGCTGTCACAAACTACAAAGTACACAAGCAAACGGCCAAAACTAAAGACCTCACCCTCACAGAGACACTAAATTATTTTTACGCTCACTTTGATAATTCCCATCTGGACACTTCATGAACACTACCAGCACTACCAATGTGGCCCATGGGAGAGTGTTCTCCAAGTTCCACAAGCACAGGTTCTTAGCAAGTTAACCCTCCCTAAGGCAACAGGGCCAGACAGAGTTTCATGTAGACTTCTGAAATCCTGTGCTGCTAAGCTTGCAGAGCTATATACAGATATCTTCAACACCTCGCTGGCCCATGCTATCATCCCACACTTTAAACAGTCATTGTACCGATTCCCAAAAAGCCACATAAAACCTGCATGAATGACTTCCATCTGGTTGTGCTCACATCAGTCACCATGATGTGCCTGGAGGAACTGGTGCTTTCATGGATTCATGGACTCCATCATAACTGTGACCACTGATCCTCTTCAATTTTGCTACCGGGAAAACAGATTGGTGGATGATGCTGTGGCCCCTTGAACACCTGGACAACCATAGCACATACGCCCCCACATACTCTCTGGATTATAGTTCAGCTTTTAACAATGTCCACCCCGCTAAGTTAATAGCAAAGCTGGCAGATCTCGAGCTGCCCACTCCCACCTGCAATTGCATTTAGATTTTTTGACAGAAAGACCTCAGGTGGTTAGGGCAGGGGATAGGTTATCAGCAGCACTGAGCATCAGCACATGAACCCCCCCAGGGTTCCTGCCTCCGCCTTGGACTCTTTTCCCTCTACACTCATGACTGCTTGTCCACCCATAAACTTACATAAGCTACGTTTTCAAATTTGCAGATGACATAACCATCCTAGGACTTATCAGGGGAAACAGTGAATCACACTACTGGCAGCTGGTGGACAAGATGCTCGCCTGTGGGGTGGTAAACAGTCTTCAATGCTGATAAGACCAAGGAGCTGACCCTAGGTTTCAGGAAGAAAGCTCCCCCTGTGCAACCTCTGTGGATTAATGGTACCAAGGGTTGTGAACCTGTATATCACCAACAACCTGAGCGAGACAGTAAATATCTCGGCCACTGTTAAGAGGTCATAGCAGCAGCTCTTACCAGCGCCTACAGAGAACTTGTGGAGAGCATCCTCACCAGAAGTAATTGTGTGGTATGGAAAGACCACATCAAAGGAGAGTATGGCCCTCCAGAGGATTATTAAAACATCAGAGAGGAAGACAGCTCCCCTCCATGGACACTCTTTTCATCCACCACTGCAGGAACAAACTGAGGGCCATTTTCAGTTCCAGACATGGATCAGAGAACATCAGAACAAACAGGAAGTACCACAGTTGTTTCTTCCCAGTGGCCATCAGACTGCTTGCAAAAGACATTCAAGCTGGTGTGAAATAACCTTCCACCCTGGTCTGATTCAATTCATGCTTTTCATTATGTACATCTTTCATAATCTGTTAATTGTTTATGCATTATTATGTGCCTATCTATTTTTTTTTATTACTTGACTGAGAAATCGGCACAGGGCTTCCAGTGTCATTTTACATTTTCAGTTGAACAAATGGCAAATAAAGTCTTGAACCTTAAATCTGTTACAGTGGACCATTTATAGCCATGTGTTCTTAAACACTTCCACAATTGTATCTGAATACAATTTGTGACTGCGTTATAAAAATACATTTAGTATAATCAGTAACAGTACAGTAAGGGTCTACAGTCATGGCTCCATAGCTGTAGTTTCAGGTCACTTGAAGTGAAGTGAAGTTGTGTACAAATTGGTGTGGTGTTGCATTTTTCTCAATGTATTTCTCATTTTTACCAAATTAAAGAGGTGTGGTTTAGCCTTTTCAAGCCTTCTATGCTCTGATATCAATTCTGAATGGATACTGTAGTTAAGGTTCCCCTGTGAACATCAAAACACATTATTTTTTACTCAACACTATGAATTTTCATCAGGAACAACTACACACTGCATTTCCAATTTTTTGCAGCAGCCTCTGATTTCCCCTGATTTTCTACTGGTTCATTGCAACGGTTGGCTGTGATTAGTCACACAATACGACATTAACCTGTAAATTAAAATTCCTCCATGCAATTTGATGGGTGATTTAATTCCAGCATCGTGCCACCCCTGCCTCCCAGCATCCTCCCACCCGCCCTCCCTCTGCCCATTTCTCCCTGTCCTCATCCTCCAGACATCTACCCCCACACTCTCTTGTCTCTCTCTCTTTCTCCATTCGCCGTGGGCTAATCCCATTATGAATTCTTTATATAGCCTTTTCCCTTAATGATCAGTGGGGCCTGCTCCAATCCTGATTACTATTGTACACTTAGCACTACATAAAGCAGGGGATTAATATGCCCCGCTAGGATCGTTGCTATGGATCCACTCGTTGCCTTCCGAGAGATGTTGCTGCTGCTTCAATTGGCCATAAATCGCTCTCCCCAGTGGCTTCCCACGTACCAGACGGGGCATGGAAGAATAGGGGGTGAATTTCTCTCTCTCGTGGTCTATCTCTCTCTCCCTGGACCCAGACGAAAGTGATCTGCTCTATAATTCATGACCCAGCGTTTTCTCTTTCTTCTCTTCTCAAATGTTTTCTCTCTTTCCCAAAGATACTGTAGTAACCCTCCTCTTCTGCAGCCCTTGCCCCATGAAAAGGTGCTGTAAGACTGGGTGGGCATCATACATGAGCACAGATTGTGAAAGGGTTGAGGTTTTAAAGACGTAATGTATTCAGAAGAGAGCCGTGTGATGTCAAACATGGACAGAGGATGGAGGGTGTTAATGGGCTCAGCTGTGTTGGTTGGTTTCGGTGAGGAATTTTGGGAGTGTTAACAAGCTGTTGCAGAGCAACTGCAGGAAAATATTGTACAGTAAGAACTTTTCCCCATGAGTTCCCTCTGAAGAAATATCTAAAGGCCTTCACATTTGGCATGAAGGTGTATAGACTACAGAGGATGTGCCTCAAGTAATTCCAAAAAGCTAGCCCTGTTTAAAATTTATGACTCAGTATTTTAAAAATGCAGGTTGTTCGATCTGCAAAACATGTTCTTTAGATAAAGGTTGCAAATATTTACTCGTATTCCTTAGAGTTTCACTTTCATGTCAGTAGTTACAGTATTTTGTAAAGCTATTTTTGCTCCTCACAGATGCAGAATGAGTCCAATGCAATAAAAAGTCTTATTCCAGGATGAAACACAGAAAACAGGGGAAGGAGGCGAAACATGAATGGGGAAAACTGCGAAGACTCCTCAGGCCTTCATGTTGTCCTGTTGGCTCGTGTAGCAGTTGAGGAAGATTTCTCTTTTTCATTTGGCGCTAACATATCCCTTTTCTTTCTTCTCTGGTTTAAAGTGAGCGAGCTGAAACAAGTCAAACAGGGTAGTTTGAGGCAAGGCTTGGTGAGCTCTGGGGACACCTGCCGAGAAACGGCAAGAAACAATTCTTTTTGATTCTTGTTTCTTTGTAGTTACAGTCTACCCTCTGAGTATCTTCTTCACAGGCCGACTGTATCCTGCTGTTCTCTCCTTTTCCTGTACCTCCTTGTGAACCTGAATGGTTACAATTTGCAACAGCCCTATTGCATTTTATTGAGCTCTATTATTATTCTGGGAGAAAGAATTGTGATTGCATAATCTTTTTTCCTTTGTGATCCCACTGTCATTATGTACTGCCATGGCTTTATGACACAGTGAGAGAACAAAGAAGGTATTGTAAACACTGTAGGAGGAATCTGTTTTGTACACTGAGAATCACTGTATTCACAAGCTGTCTTTTTATGCTATGAAACCTGGAAGATAAAACAATAAGCAGATATGAATGAAATCATAATTGGCAGCTTAAAGGTACCCTGTGGAGTTTCTGACCTCTAGTGCTGTGGGACCCTGTTTTATTTTGTCTTTGTAGTACACGAGTATTCACATGGATGTGCACAGTCATGCATTTGAAGCAGTATTGTCCTTCTGTGGTTTCACACTAGAATTGAAGCAACTTCTTCATTGATCGATTAATTGATTGAAAGAAAATGAACTATTTTGATAATCAATTTACAAGCAAAATTGTAATCCATGCTCTAGTTTGAGCTTCTTAAATGTGACAATTTGCTGTGCCTCTTTGTCATATGATAGTTGACAGACAGTTGAAGCCAGATTACATTATATAAGCTCTACCTCGTTGAATTTGTCAACTCATCAACACACAAATGATAATCTGTGACCCTGACATTTGTGACTAGTGACATTATTTGTATTTGCAACAGTTGTTTAAAGTTCATTCTCAATTCAGAGACTGGCTCTGTACTGTCTCTTCTTCCAGTGGTGTGACTGGCTTTCCTGGAGTAGTGCAATTACACAAGGTACATTAGGTTTTGAGCGATGGCCAGAGCAGCAGCTGTATGTGACCATCCGGTTTCCTGCTGATACGCCAGGTCACATGTTCAAACAAGATGGATATCCAAGATTCAGTGAATATTGTAGATTATTACTTTAATTGTTCCGAACACATTGTTTCTACAATACAAAAGCTGAACTTCACTTGATTTCCCCTCCTATTCCTCCATCTTCCCTGCATCCATCCACTTCTCCATCCTGCATCCAACATCTGTCCCTCAAAAAATCTGACAGTGTCAAGCCTCGTTGCCCTCTGTGGGTGTGACATAATGTGGTGACTCTAGCAAAAGGCTGTTAGACCCTAGAGTTGTGGTTATACAGTACGTGTAACACCCCATAACACATACACACACACACAAACACACTCTCACACACTGTCATCCCAGCCAGGTCCACCACCTGCCCTGGCCTGCACCGCCTTTCTGCCAGCCAAGGAAACTCATGCCTGGGCACTCTGGGCAGCAGCCCAGCCTTTCACATCCAGGTCCAGGGCCAAGAGACAGGGGCCAACAGCTGGCGGTGTGCAGAAGGAGCCTGGAGGCTTCCACAGCAGATGAATCACCATGGATTAATATTTAACTCCAGACTCCTGCTTCCCTCTAGCATCTCTCCTTCCTCCCCCTCTATTCATACCACCTTCCTTCTCTCTCTATCCATCACTCCATCCCCCAGTCCTGCAGGTAAGTTGGCTTATGCTCAACAGACCCATACTGTAAATATGTTATGTGGATGCTAAGTATGGTACCCTTATTTCAGGATTTTTAGAAGTCAGATGCAAGATGCAGAAGGAGTGAGTGCCTTGTGTAACCTTGGTGCAAATCAGGTTATTAGCAGTGTTAAAAAATAAAGCTTACTTTGCCACAAAAAACAAAAGTAAATGAAAAAAAATCTGACTCTAGCCTTCACAATCCTATTGTTACATTTTAGTTATTTAGAGTGCAAAATTAAAGTATGCACAAAAATATAACAAGCTAGAGGAATCCACAGACCTAAACAAAAGTAATGAGATAGTGGAATGAGGCATTCATTTGAAATTGCTGACTGCTTTTCCTTGGATTGTTTTCATCATTAAAAATTGTGAATTACAAGTATAACGCAGTTTGATGGAGGAGACTGCTCCATTGTATACAGTTGGAAATTTTGTGTGCATGAGGTGGATAGTAATACTGATCTGTGCAGCATAAACTAAACAAAAATTCCTATGCCTTGAAAGTGGTTTTCTTTCTGAATGAAAATGTTCTAAAGTGTTCAGAAGAGGTGAGAAGAGCACACATGCTGTTTTCACGCAGCTGTTTTATTTGCAGCCCTACACCATAGCAGCCTGTGAAGCACTGAATGCTGTGATATTAACCAGGCACAGTTTTTCAGCAGGTACTAAAGGCAGGTCATGGCTGAAGTAGAAAGCCTCAGTGCTGATGCTGTAAGCCCAGTAGCGTTAGCAAGTAGAGCCAGGCCTGTAATAGCATTCTCAGATGGGATCCGTTATGATGACTGCATGCCTGCCTCGCTCCTTCAGCTCTGATTTTGCGATTAAGGCACCAGACTGCTTTTCTGCTATTTTTTTCCTCCAGACTGTCTCTCGCTCCCTCTGTCTCTTCCTCTCCATCATAACCTTCTTTCAATCCCTTTTCCATCTCTGCATCTTTCCCTTTTCCATCTTGCTTACCTTCTTGCCTCTCTTTATCTCTGTCTTTATACATTTTTCTCTTCTTTTTTCTTACACTATATCTCCCTTGTCTCGCTCGCTCTCTGTGCATACAGTATATGTTTGTAAAGATATATCGGTCCCCTGTGGATCTTTCTCATTCGCATGCATGTTCTGTGAGCTTGAGCCATTCGAGTGTACATAAAACCCGCTCTTTATGGCCAGACATAAAAGAGAAAGGAGGGAAAGAGAAAAGAGATAGATTTTCTTCTGTTCCTTAAAGAAGGGATACTCTGATCTCGCTTGTAATGGATTAACCTTTGAAGAACCCCCTTTTCATTTGGGTTTTTGTTTCTCTTTTGCTCTTGTAACTTTGGACACAAAGGCAATTTTGTCCTGACTAAAAAGGGCAATCTACTGTTATCTGGGTCATGTTGTGATGGTGAATGAAATATGATTTTTTTCGTCTCTCTCCGTCTCGGTCTTCGC
>JANJYQ010329926.1:18434-28804 GCA_024605255.1 Rastrelliger kanagurta | reverse complement strand
CACACACACACACACACACACACACACACACACACACACACACACACAAGCACTTACAGAAACGCATGCATGCACAAACACACTTATCCAAGACACACAAGCACACACATACAGGGTCGAGTGAAGACGCACGCACTAAACATGCATGTGCACACACAAACACATACAGAGGCACACATATGCATGCACGTGCATTCTCACACACAAATACACTCACACACATATAAAGATTTCCCAGTTTCCCAGTTATGTTTTCATCAAAGCTTTTCTTTGGCACTACAGAGCAGCGTCAGTATGGTAATGTGTTGTGCTGCCTGGAAAGCTGTCAAAAAGCTCCCACCTTGGATGAGAGACCACGGTAATTCAACTGGGCTCCTGTCTTCTGTGTGTTCAGGTCTCCTCATTATTCCGCTTTGCAGGGTAATGGCGTCTTGCACTGTTTTATCTGTCAGCTCACAGCAAACTATAGTTTTTTAGCCCTGTATATTAGATGCTAACATCAAAGGCAGCTGTCTTGACACAGGAGGGTTAAGAAAAAATTGTTGCGTAAAAAAATGGAAACACTCCCGGTAGGCGAAAATTGAATCTCTTTACGTCTGGGGTGATGTGTGTATTGAGAATAGATTTGCTGGTTGGCGTCTATGTGTTTGTTCTCGAGTAAACAGCAAGGCTTGTTTGGGTGTAACTGTCAGGTATATGTGTGTGCCCCGTGTGAAAATGGGTTTGTTCGCAAAGTGGGAGTTAGAAAAAAAACAGCAACACAAATTCACTCTAGCTGTCTGATCAATGGGGATTTAAGTTACCAGTGACAACTGCATAGCAGATGTCAAGAGACATAGACCCCTCACATACCGTAGCAATGCTAGCCGCATATTCTATCAGCAGGTTTTGTGACTTGTCTCATTTTACCCAGCCGAATGCCTCTGAGAAGTGATTTGTACATGCATGAGTTAGATCATTTGAGCACACATTTTTGTTTGGAGTTTTATTAAAGTTTCAAGAAAAGTGTATTTCCCAAAAACTAAACTCTGGCACCATACATCCCTCCTCCCACTCCACTCACCTTTATTTGGGCATGTGAGTCTTTTGCCCCCTTGGGTAATGACAGATTTGTATATGTGTGTGTGTTTATTGCAATTGTGTGTATGGAGAGGTAAGATCTGTGTTTATAAGAGTAGATGAATGTGTGTGTGGGTGTTGGGGGTAGGGTTCTTCAGAAGACGCGGATAGAGCAAATTAAAACTCACCGCAGGAAATGAGCGCCCTTGGCACTCCTCTTCCCAAGCAGCTGCACACACCCCAACCATCATCTGCCATTTTGACACATCCACGGGGCGTAGCAGGCAGCGACAAGGGGGGAGCGAGGGGTGCCAACGCGACACCCACGGCTGCAAGCATCGCCGGGCCGCAGCCTCCAGCCAAACAGGTGTGTGACATCATGCCGCTGGTTCCTCTTCAGGGGCCCAGGGAGCAGGCTGGGAGACCGGAGCAGAGAGGGGGGTGGAGGAGGAAACAAAGGGAGGTTAGGTCTCTACCTGACAAGCTCATTGATAACGTTTGGGACACGAGCCCTGAAGTCGATGGCAAATTGCCTCTAATGTCTCCTGGAGATCACGGGCCAAAGTCAGGTGCTGGGCGCTAAATGGGCTCATTAGTTATGATTTTTTTCTTTCTTTTTTTGGACTTTGCAAGGAGTTTTACACACACACAAACACACACAAGCACATGCACACTATGTCAGAGATAGTTGAAGCCAGAGGGCTCTTGCAAACTTGGGACGTCATCATAACTCAAGACAGGGTTATAGTTGAGCAGAAGTGTTAAGACCTTTTCCTCTCAGCTCTTGTAGCACATACAAAGCATGACATTTTTGGTTTGGACTTTAACTATTTCAATGACTGAGGCATTGAGTTGTCTGGGGAAGTCAAAACTGAAATTATCTGACATCACTCACAGGTAGACGATAAAAACGATTTTTTGCATTAAATCTGTAACCAGAAGAAAACTTAACAAAGAGACAACAAATGAAATCAGCACACACCTATTTAGAATTCTCAGCACGTCTCCTACATACACCCCTCTTCACACTTCAGTCGAATCCCCCAGCGACAGATCCTGTAACAGAGGAGAGGGAGGCTGTGAGTAGCCTGGGGGGTTCCTAAAGGCACCCGTCTGGGACCTGCTTCATAATCAGTGGACAGAAAGGATAGTGGTGGTACAGCTTCCCAGAGCCACTCTCTCCCCCTAGCTGCCCGAACTCTGGTAAGCACCCCAGGGCTACCTGTTAAGGTGTTCCCCCTGGTCCAGTCTCTCTTCCTGGGCAAAAAACTTACATGCAGTCAACTGTCTCAAGACTACAGTGTAACATATCTGGTTGCTGATTTGGTAATGGGGACAATGAGTATGTTTTGATATTGTTTATGTGCGTAAATTGATGTTGATGTGCATGGTAATGCATGTGTGGGCAGATTACGTATGTGTGAACACAGCCACATATGTGTGCCAATGCACGCGCATGGTTTTCTACATATGTAAATGTTGTGCATGATTTCTTGCTTTACTAAGAGGAGGTATTATTGTTAGTTGTCAAGGAGACACTGCAAGGGAGATGGAATTACTCACCCACATGGACATAACTGTATGCCAAGTAACAGCCTGGACAATACAAGTCTCTCTGCAGACCTCTTTGGCCCTTATCAACAATAATGCTTGTTAATAATGTGAAATGGCTCTAATTGGTCTACAGTGAAATTAACTGCTCCAGTCTAATAAGAAATTATCTTCCTGATAATAAAAATAAAAAAGGACAGCCCCTCAGGGATAATGGACACTATAGTGAAAATATGGCTACTGATGTGTATTGTTGTTTGGGAATTTTTGGCTTTTTAGAAAAGTACAATATGACATGTTATCTAAGATGTGTTTTATCTGTCTGACTTTTTATTGTAGTTACTGTAGGTATATGTAACGTTGACTGTGTTTCTGTTTCCATAGTCAGGAACAATATTCCCTTGACTGTGCCTCAGGGTATATCTCCTCCTTTTCGCTGTTGTACAGCAGACCTCAACATCACTGCTGCAGTTGTAGATGTAGCACCGTAGTGGTAAGCAACTAGGGAGGCAGGTCTGGGGCTGCAGCCGTGGACTTTCTAATTCAGGCCCTGGCCAAGGGATCTGGGAGACATAGTAGATTTTAACAAACACACTGGCCATTTCCAAATCTGCCGTGTGTGCTCAGCCGTCCATGGTTCTCCAAGATATCTGGAGGAGAGGGAGGGTGGGCGGGAGGCTGTGGGGAGGTGGGGTGTACAAGGCAGAGAGAGCCAGGACTGTGCTGTCTCTCCAGTTTGGTTTGGTCCGAGCACAGAGCCAGCTGGCCTCATTAGGACTTGATGGGAGGCGGGCTGGCATGAGACGTGCACATGCATGCACACATCAACAAATGTAGTGTGAAGCGTGGCCTGATGCCCGTGAAAGACCCACACAAAAGTTTTTTTTCCCTCTTTTTTTCTTTTTTTTATTGAGTGTGCTGTGTCTTATGGGCAGAGGGAGTGTATGATGTGGGAAAACATGATCATTAGTTTGTGTCTCTCTTTAAGGTGCTGTCTTTACCTGGCTCACCTGAACTACCTCAGTGCGCTTGAGTGCTTGTTTGAGGGAAGAGCGGACCATGAACAGGGGCAATGAGGGTTGGGGTTGGATGGAATGGAGTGGGTATAAAGGGACGAGAGGATATGATTCATGGTAGGGTGGGTTCATCACGAGAGACGGCCGCTGACCTACAGTCTGAGGGCTGTTGGACCGGAACCAAGGCCTTGTTCCGACAGAGCGAGTGTAGCGTGAGCTGTGACGGATGGCGCCGGTCTGTTTGAGAGCCCCTGAGCAGGTGTGTGTCTCGCTCACATCTGCAGGCAAGCACAGTGAACCGAGACCAAATGGCAGTCGCACGGGGCCCATCGGGTACCTGTGCACTGAGACACACTAATGATTATGGATGCAGGCCTATTAACGGTCACATCTGTAAGGGAGAACAACAACCAGCGCTCTGGGAGTGAGTCAGCAGTTTTAACTCCCCTCTGGAACATAGACATGCTGGTGTCAATGTAGGGATAAAAACTCAAGTCAAAATGCTGCTTTTCCCTCAGTCCAGGTTCCAGGTATGGACCTCAGATCTACTCGTGCTCTATCAAGACGATGAGGCACTCTGACCTCCTTGAGAGATGACTTTAGGAAGTTTACTTGTTGAACTTGAAAACTGACACATACTGGATTTCAGGACAGAAACTAAAGGACATTTTAAGTTGCAAAAAAATAAATATATAAAATAAGAGAACTTACTGTTAGAGCTCAACACTAAATTATCTAATGAATTCATCAACTTAAAAACAGCGTTAAATATTCATTCTAAAAGTATAGGTAATAAATTAAATATTACTCATTGACTCATTATTTAAAAATGCATAATATGATTTGCATAGTTTTATCATGATAGGAAATAATAATGGGTGGTTGTCTTGTAGCGTCTTTCATGACGGATGAAGCTTGGGTCTTTTTGTTCCCTCATCATCCCTCTCTCCTACTTGCTTCTCATTAAAGTTTTAACGGAGGCTGTTTTAATTGTCAATCCTTTGACAGGTTGATAAAAGCAACTTGACAATTAAGTTCATTGGCTCTGCTATGCATATTAATTAGGTCTTATTTGGGTTTCTATTGTTATTGGAAGGAGCACTCATGGTGTAGCAAAATGTCATCTATTAACTTCCCTCTTCTCAGAACTTAATGTAATTAAGCTTGCTATTGTATGACTACGAGAGGAGACTCTAGAGAGAGGAACTTTTAGTATTCATCGTATGAATGAGTAATGCCATTCCTGTGACACTGCAACAACGCTCTTTCTCCAAAATCAGCCATTCACAACTTTATTATCTGTAACATGTGCTGCCTGCTCCTGTTTGGTTAATGGACAAAGGATCCTTCCTTTCATGTCATTATGTGTGTGCACATGTGCATGTGTTGCATGTGGGTGTATGTGCATCTTTATGTGTGTATGTTTATGTATGTGTGAAGCAGAGATGAAGCAAGAGAGGGAGCACGTGTCAGAGGGGAAAACGAAGCAGGACATAAAGGGTGCGGAGAGGCTCTGTATTGGGAGGGTGGGAAAAGAAAAACGAAGGAGTGGCGGGGTGGGGGTGTTCTAGCAGATTACTCAGTGCACCTTGCTCAACTCTGCAGGCCCACACACTCACATCAAAGTGGTACCCCCTATCTGCCCGAGGCTTAGTCGGCCCCTGTCCACCCCCCATGTCACTCCATACATCCTCCTGTTCATGTTGAATAATTGACAGTTCTGTTTTACATGCTCAGCATTTGCCAGGACATGGAAGTGTGACTCCAAACAGGGCATGACTCTGAGAGGTGCTGTGCATTGGGCTGACTTCATTAGAATGTGCCCTACTAATGCTCCACACACACCCTGAGCTGAATACTATCAAGCACAATCCATGGAGGAATTGTCTGTTAAATTGGAAAGGTGGCCACAGTAATAAAGCTGCATTTTTGCTGTGGTTTTATAAAGACTGAATTGTCCACATAGCTTTAAGATTTTCCTTTTCCATGTGTGAGTTGACAGCAGGTTTAATTTCAGAGCAGACTTTATGAAGAGAGCAACAATTCCCTTCATTACGAAGTGACTGTTTAAGCTCCTTCTTTGAAGAAACTATGTACTGTCTAGTGTGCACTTACATTCTGAATCTGCTGAACTTGTTGGATGTCACTCAAGACTGCCAGAATGGCCATGCATAGCAAAGGACAATGACTGCCATGGGTATGTGAAGGGGGCAAGAGTGTTTGTGCCAGGGCAATCTCTGAAGTCAAATAAGCCATTATCAGTCTGTCAAGCCAGGTCTCATTTGAGGTCTCTTAATAACAGTTAGGCAGTTTTGTGAAGTCTCCATCAATGCCCGGTAATAGCTTTTTACAACTACTGTAGAGAAATTAGACAAAGAACTGACGCAATAAAGTAAGGCTGCAACATGTGGTGAGTTGCTTTACTTATAATTTGCTTTTGTATGTGCACTTAAATAAGAAAAAGTTGAAGTTTGTGCAGTGCTTTATCTTTGCGCCACATTGCTTTTATGGAGATCTAACCTTTATAGTAGCAATGTGGTATGGTATAGTCCTTAAAGCAAAGGAGGGGAAGGTTTGGCTGTTCATTTGATAGTTTACCTTGACCCCTGAAGTGTGTCGCTCGCACCCTGAGGGCTTGGGCTGGCAAAACCTTTCTCAGTCCCTCCTGGGAATGATAATCTCAACGTGGGCGTTTACCACGGACACCAGACACAACACCATTAGCCACAGCTCCGCTGCTGCTCATTAGGACCCCGATCGATATAGGCGGCCACAGAAATCGCCAGTGCTGCGGAACCAGCTATCACTCTTCAGAGTTATTATCGTAAACAGCACTGGCCAAGATTTAAGGCAGTACCCACTTTTGCTGTTTCTATTGGAAATAAATGGTTGGGAAGGAAAGACTGACTTTCTAAGGACATTATATTGTACCACTTGTTCTGAAACTTTCTGTTGTATGGAGTCATTGCCTTGCAATAAAATTAGAAGCAGTCAGGAAGCATTACTGTACACTGCTCTGTCCTCTAGGGTTTGGTATTATGACATGGTCGGAGCAGGAAAGCACTGACACAGAAGAAGTTCACTCATTACTGTGAAGATATGTGAGCACTGATGTCTCTTTTATTGTGTGTCAAAAACAAATTAGTTGGTTTAAGCACAACTAGAAATTCTGCTGAGTTTGCAAAGCAACAAAGTAGCTATATGACAATGTGCAACAGAAGAAAAAAATCTATAGGGTCAAAAAGAGAGCAACTAAATACAGAATGACCACACTGTTTTTAAAATGTTTCAGTGCACCATGGGACCTTTGTTTGATATCACCATGACGCGATAATTTAATTATTTTCCAATTCTTTCCCTCTGAAACATGAGGTGTAGAGACATTAGTCACAGGAAATTGTAGATGAAAAGACAAAAAAAGGATAGTCCATTGGTTTCTGGCGGAGGAGAGAATAATATTGAGGCAAAATTGTGAAAATAAGAAAAAGGGGAGATGTATTGATTTTTGGTGGAGCCAGGGAAAGAAAAGAGAGGGAATAAAGAAGTGCTCTTTGGCCGATGTGTCCAAATGATGTCTCAGGGGAGGTTCTTAATGGTAGGGGGAGGGGTGAGGGGGGTTAAGGGGGTGAGGTGGGGGTGACGGGGGCAGGTGCCTACCCTGACTAAGGCATGGAACTGCCCTTAGGCTAGGGCTAATGGTATTGGCTGAGCTTACTTTAAGCAGCTCTTTCCTAATGGCCAACTATGAGTGTGCCACAGGATAGACAGGTATTGATTGGTTCAAATGCTCTTGAGTTGACAAGAACTGAAAGTCCCTCAAGCATATACAATCTTGCAGCAAATTATGTCACACGGAAAGGTGATTAAAAACAGAAGCTTGGGGCAGGCACACTCATTAAAAGTGTATATGATTTTTCTCTTGTTGTCCTTGTGCTGCTCTCTCTTCGTGTTTACTCCTTTTTCTGCCAAAGCCTTTGTCTCTGTTTTTTGTTTGTATTTTTTATCTTTCCTGAGTGAGAAATGTCTGTTTATACATTGTGAAATTCTCCCAACAACACAGTCTTCAAACCTTATTTTTCTATAATAGAGATCTAGTGCATTGACGGTTGAACCTCCATTGCATCAGTCAAAGTGATGCTCATACTGTAGTTATGCACTTCATCAGTGGTGTAGAGTTGTCATTTGAATAGAGTCAAATGGTCTGACATTTTAAAAAAAATGAATACAGGTATGATAGTTATATTCTCTTTTTTAAAAGGTGCAGCATGCGGGTATAGTATACAGAGAACAATGCCATATATTTGCTTTGTTGTCATGCCCCCCTTCCTCATATACACATACAAAAAATGCTGTGTACAAGATTTTCTCTTATTCACAAGGGGCGCTTTCTAGACTGCTTGAGGCATCTGCTTTGATTGCATAATTCCCAAGAGACGAACAACACAAAACAAAAATACTGACTGAATTCAGACTTATAATATACCGAACAAATAACATACCAGCTCCACTCTTCAAAACCATAGTTCTCTAAAGAAAAGGAATTGGAGAGTAAATTCAAAGTTGAAAGCTTAGTTCTCTCGCAGTGAATTCAGGGATGAGGGTGAAAGATGAAACAAACTTTTTTCCTGGCTGAAAATGTGTAGCATTACCAAAACAAATAGGCCATAGCATGGCCATTTATGTACACCTTACTGTAAGTGGCACATGTTAGAGATAACATAAACCATTTTTAAGCCATAAATGCTGCAAATATTTGCGGAATGGCTGGTGAGGAAATGATTTATTATGCAGAGGTAATACAACAGGTCCCCCACGTCATCTGGTGCTTTGCCAAGTGTAGCATGACAGTTTCAAGCAAAGTAAACAGTGTTGAACAAATGAAAGTTAAATGAAATGACGGGCCCTTTCCTCAGGAAAACCAGAAAAAAGCCAGACTTTCTGCAACCAAATGATACGGCTGCACTCAAAGCTCAGAGTTTTCGTCTCTTTCGATTAAATGCTCTTTCTCTGGCTGTTTGTGCTATACAGTGGAGTGTGCTACATCGCTACTTTCTTCTCTACAGGGGCCCCTGGGCTCCCCAAGCAATAGGAGTAAATTAGAGTGCACCTGTTCCAGCTCCAAGATAAGCCATCTCCAGAGGATTTCCTCTGAGTAAAATGAAGTGAGTGAAGAATAAACAGAATATCACAGCATTACTCCGCCAAGGTGAAGTTGCTGCTGCTCTGGGGACACGGTTCGTTTTGCACAACACCCAGCAAAATATCCTCTATAAACCTCTGGATGTGAGACTGTAGGAATGGTCTCTGCTCACAGCGGAGAGAATAGGCGCTGCACTTTTGTGTTCCAACCAAGGCAGCGAGTCTGCTTCCCAACTGTATCTACTCACAACCTTGACTTGAAATACTGTTATTTGTGGTCTGGGTTTTGTGGTTTGTTTCCAGCATCTTTTGACTCTGTGTCAACACATCTGCGATAGTCAAACATCAAACCACACACTTCCCCCTTTTTCCATTCCTGTACTGCTGCCAAATATTTCTGAAAGTATCTAATTAAGTCAACTAAGAAAATTGTCAGTACATCTCTCTCTCCTCTTCCCATCAGCTTAGCCACATGAGTAACTCCTTGTATGTTTCTTAAAGGAAATAAAAGATGTAACCCCAGTGTGATGCCCAAAGACCACTGACCATAGATGTCTAGAATGCAAAATTCACTCAGTTGGTTTACACATAAAAGGCATGGATAATTAGAGGAAAAATGTAATTCATCATACGTTTGATAATCAGTCTGATTTGGTATCCTATCTGCACCAGGGCATTCAAATAACCCCCCTACTATTAGCACCCCACTCTCCCTCACGCCAGTAGTCTGTTTTACACTCTCTTTGTTCCCCTACAACACATTATCATTATTGTAGCTAATTGCATGGTTTGCCTTGAAGTCGTGCTGGAGACTCATGATCTGGGGTTGAAACGTGGACAGGGATCCAGTCTTCTCCACAGCTTGCCTTACACTGCTAATTGCTGTTACCACAGGATAAGGCGTACTCCTCGCTGTGGCCAGCCGGACTAGGCTGGAACGGGCATGGGGTGGATTTGGGTGGGGGGATACTATCACACAAGGGTGGTAAGACGTGGGAGGGAGAGCCAAGGGTGGCATAACTGAGGTGGGATGGGTAGACCAGATTGGGGAGGGAAAGGATAGCAGTTGGGGGTAAGCAGGGGGGATGGAACCGGTGTTAGATGTAGGTCAGCGGGAGTGGAGTACCCTGAAGATTACAGTTGGTTAGTGTGACCCCTCTCTGACAGGATCTGAGCTCTTACTCCCAGCAGAGGTGGACCTTGGCATTTGGGGAACCCAGCTATTAGTGAGGCTAATAAAGCCTGGGCAGAAAGTTTTGAACCTCCAGTAGTCCAGAGACACTGTCCTGCCACAGGTCCAAAGGATGGATCTTAGTTAATATAGTCCTAAATGACCAAAGAGAGACTTTAAATGATTCTTAATGAGACAGTGGAGCTGCACTGTGATGTAAAAGACATCTATAGGCACCAATTTTCATTTTTATCCGTGTTTTTACGAGCATATCTTTTTATTATCTTTGTTTATTAAAGAAGTGTAATGTGAGAGATGAGTTCATCTAACTCTAAAAATCTGAGATTTGAGAGAGCTCTGATAGTTTCTTAATTCAGATGGGAATGTTAGTTTTACACCACAGTATCAACTTCCAACTTCAAAATGAGTCACAG
>JANJYQ010329243.1:4243-16012 GCA_024605255.1 Rastrelliger kanagurta | reverse complement strand
ACACACACACACACACACACACACACACACACACACACACACACACACACACACAAAACTCCCCTTTCACCCAGCTTTGTCGGTAACCTGCGGTGACCTGTATTCAAGGCTGCGTCAGGGTCCCCTGCACAATAGAAGCTGGAGGAGAAGGGCACCGGGGTATCTGCAGCTGGATGTCCATTCCAGAGATTGGAATTCCCAACCAGACCACCACAGACCTCTGGGATGGACAATATTTGAGGAAAAATTAATATAGAAAAAAAAATGATTAGAATAATTGACCAAAGAATATGTGCTGAAAGTGATGTAAAGCCAAACTAACTTTGTTACATCTCAAACTAAATAAATATCTTTAATGTCTCTGCAAACACACACACAAAGAATGTACAAACAAGTCGGGAAACAAAGGGCTCTTGTAACAGGGCTTGGGATCTTGATGAAAAATTCAAACAATATTAAATGGGGAGTGTCAACAGCAGACACACTTGTGCTGAGGGCCCTTCAAACAGACGGAGTAACTCGGCACACACATTACGCCGCCACAGTTCAACCTCTTAGTGTAATGATGATGGCAGCTTTAACTGGGGCACCGCTTTTAAAACCCCTCTCCTGCAAACACTCTCATGCAATGGGGGGTAAAAGCTGAGGGTTTTGGAAAATAAAAGGAGGAGTGTAGGAGACACTGTGTCCGGGCATGTCATTTCCTCCAGATTTACCTGCTGGTGAACGTCATGGGTCACCTGGATCCCTTGCGACCCTTCCCTCCCCATCTCCTCCCTCACTCCCTCTCTGGTGACCACTTCATCAGGAGTCGCACTCCTGAAAGAAGCAGATTAAGATATCAGTGGTGAAGGATTGCAACTGTCCTCCTGCACAACGCGGAGCAGTAATTCCTCCTGACAGGCGAGCTTTAGAGCCAGGCCTTAGATTCTCACATCCGTCAGTGATCCCTCATCTCAGGCAGTCGGAAAAAGAAACAACTCACATAAATATGTGGAACCCACTGCATACATGAAGAAAGATAGAGCACAAGGCAAGGATAAAGGACCACTTTCCTGAAATGTAAAGCATGTGTGTTAGTGTTGTGAAAGGGAGAAAGTGGGATTATATCTATTTCTATCCACATATTCAATGTAATCCATGTACTGATCAAACATGGGACCCCCCCCAATATGTCTACTTAATACCACACAGCAACAAGGAGAGACTAAATAATAATACTAATACTATTAATACTAATTTAAGTATTTAAGTAACACAGTGTTTAGAATATGTAAATGTTTTCTTTCTTGCAGTGATTTGAATTTCTGGTATTTGCTCCTTTACATATTTTTATATTGTAAAGTATATTTTTTATTGCAGTTCATTTGTTCAACAAACATGCAAGTTAACAAATTAAGAAATCACACTCCTAATGGCATTAGGAAATTAATGGTAATAATATAAAAATGTAAAGAAAAATACATAGGAGACTGTTGTACTGCACAATGCAAAGACATGCATTAAGCAAAACAAACAAACAAATACATTCTTGGCACTAATCCTGGTAAGTGTTTTTCTATGGCTTACAGTGACTCAATAAGACTAAGCAATAGTAACACTGACATTATTGAAATTTTATTAGAAGCCATATCTTGATTAAGGTATTTGTATCCTGTATATCACTTTCAATTAACAGGTATAAAAATGTATCAAAATGAAAGCATCAGAGGCAAAAGTGTCCAAACTTTTAGTCCCAACAAAGCTCTGAAAACACTGGATCCTAAAGTTCTTTCCCCCTAACATAACTACTTTCTTGTAATATCTCTTTTGCTTTAATATGCCTAAATGTTGCCACCTTCTTTCAAACCCTTAAACACACATTTAGAACCACAGAAGACATTATAACATTGTTTTTACAAGCTGAGTAGTACTCTTCAAAAGTAAACTGAGCTGGTTTAAAAATGGCATAGTGCCCCTTTAAGGCAGCGTTTGGAAAAGTTTGCTTATTCTTGGATAGGAAGAGGAACAGTAACACCTAATCCTAAATAAGACCACAGCCATTATAAAAGCTATTTGCAATAAATGTGTGTGTCTGCACCGCTGCAGGGTCAGTAGCTCCTCCACCACCTGTAGGCAGACAACTGTGCTGACTGGGAGGGGCTCATAGAGCTGTGGTCAGGAAGCAGAGACAGCAGGNTGTGCTGTTATCACGTCCATAGAAAGGTAATGAAGCCACACCACAATCAGCAGGAAATGAAGCGGCACCGCTGAGCCTGATAGCCTACTTCACAACCCTCAACAACATTTTAAACATGGATATGGGACTGTATGTAATCAGGTAACTGATTGTAGCTTCTAAGTCTTTAAAACACATATTACAGAGTAAGAGTTAACACTGTTGATAAGGAAAAGAAGGAAAAGAAAAATCCTAAATTTGGTGCCTTGCAGTTGTATCCCTTTTGTTTATGAGCGCTCCATGTAGACTCAAAGTGGTGTGACATTTACGGGCGCCTGCTTTGAAGAGGAGCCAACTGCTCTCCAAGCAGTAAAAGAGCCACCTGCCTTGCCTCACCTGCCCTTCTGTGAAGGCTTAGTGAATAAAAACTCCCGAGTTTCAGCGTCAGCTAGGCCCTGCCCAGTAGCTACTGTACTGTGCAGCACACCTTCAAAATCCCCCCCAATTTTGGCTTTTGCAACAGACAGAAAAGAGGATATAAAGAAAGAGAGCTGTTTTCTTTTCAGTGTCTCCCCTCGGCTAAGTCTGGGGTAAGCCCGCTAATCCTGCTTGGTGTGATGACTCACAACGGGTGTGGCCAATGTGTTCCCAAAGATATCTTCTCCACAGCCTGAATATCAATAGGAATGTTTATGTTGGCTTTGAGAATCATGTTGTGTGGCATTTAATAGTTTCTAATGGCCGCTCATCACCTCTTCTTATGTTTATATATCATGTTTGAACCATAACAACAAAATCAGGAAAGTAAACTTTTTGTTAATTATCCTATTTGTCCAATTTTTAGATGTGCAGCATGTTTGTATGAGTGTGTGTGTTTCTGACATATGTGTGTGTTTGTGTATGTGTGAGAGGGAGAGAATTGGGCCGGTGTTCCACCTAATTGTTATTGCGTCTGTGTTTGGCCTGGAGACAGTCGATAGGAATCAGCAGTGAGCCTGGTGGTGGTGCTGGGAGGGGGGGTTATGGAGGGCTGTGTCTCCCACTTCCTAGTGTCTTAGTTGTAATGCATCCCTCCACTAACAGGGATCAAGGTATTAGGGATTCAGGTTATTTGTATTGATTTTATGTGCTGTCATGCCGGCCTCGAGGACGCCCTCATATTTGTGGAAATTGCAAATTCCACCTCGGAAATGTCACCAGCATTTAATCTCTTCCTGAGTGGTCAATATGGGACCCTCACTCTGGTCCGACCACGTTTATTAAACAGAGACCATGTGTTCCCCTGGTTACCAGGACACCACATAGCGTGAGATACCATTGGTCCAGTCTAGATGGTAACATGGGAATGAGGAAGTTGAACCTCAATATTAATAACTTTTGATAAGATCTATGTCAGTGGTTATGAGATTGCACATGGATAAAGAGAGTTGACTCTGGATTAGGTTCAGCACAGGGCAGAGTATTCATAGTTGGGTATAGATGTCACAGAGAGAACATAATCTGAGGTCATTTTGAAGGGCTGCACACCTTTTTGTAGTACTAAAAGTCAGTGTGATTAACAATATTGTGCATTTAAAGGGCACCCTTGCCTGTAAAAAATGTATTAAAGGAAGCATTAATTTCCTCACATCACTGCAGTACAAGTGCAATGCACGAATTAAGGTCAGTGTCATTATTCTATGAGAACTCTTCAAGGTCCGTAAAAGCAAACTGCTTTGTTGCATCTGCCAACATTTGCATGCTATTATCATCTTTGCTTTATCCGTGTCATAGCAAATGTTTCTCTTTCTCCAGTGTTTACAGGAATGGCCGAGCCACCCCTCCTCTCTCCATTCACCGCAATCAAATTTACTCTGGCTTGAGTACACGTTTAGTGGGGACCATTTGTTTGAGGCAAACACTTAGGGCCCTCGTATGTCATTGACCAGTGTCCACAAATATAATCCTATCAAGTTCAATCTTAGGATATCCTACGCTATTGTTTTCCTAATGCAATAAATGAAAATAATCCCATCTGTTTTGTTTTAATATAGAGACATCAGCTTTTTTTGAGCGCATTATGAACTTCCTTAAGTCTCTCTCTTTTTTATTTGTACGAGTAGGTCTGGATAAACTCGTTGATGATATTGTGATGGTTTCACTGAAACCCTACTGTTGACATCCACTGCAGTATTTACAGTACAAGAAGAGGACCAGCACAGCTAACAAACATGAATCTGCCGGGGTGGACGGCATGCGTGAACGCACCCTTTCTTGCTTGTTGATAAACCCCTGCTTCTTCCCAAGCCCTCAGTTGACATGTACCTACAGAGAAAGCCTTAGCAAAACAAGCAGGATCCTTGTAAATATGCATTGCCCAACAGTGGCACACGCAGTGTTGGCTTACATACTGCTAGTGGTGTTTTTCTTTTTACCTCCAAATTTGCTCGGAAAACTAATCATGGTCTGATAAAGCCCATGGTAAATATGGGAGAGATTGACACCAACATGTCAAAGTTTACATAGCCAGACCAAGTGTACATATAGGGCAAGAGAACTGTGGGGCTGAGCAAGGCTGGATTGGCCTGACCTCCGTGAGTCTGCGCCGGTGAAATAGACACTTTGTGAGAGAAGCCACAGAGGAGGAAGATTACTCAAAGACCCGGGCCAAGAAGGGAGATTGAAGATAAACTTTCCGTCTGCACAGTGAGTAATAATAATGATAATAAAACAAACAAAACAAAAGAAAGGACAAAAACATCAGTTTAATGAATTTAATGCAAATTTTTTTGGTGTGGTTTAAAATAGTTTTGATGCCTCCTGCTGTTTATCTCTGCTTTGAAACACATTAAAATGAAGACTGTGGGTAGCCTCCTTCTTGCCAGTTGCTGTCAGCCATCCAATTGCTTGATAATCCACAGCAAAGACAGTGCAGCTAACAGAAAAGGTTAACCCCTGACTGATGTGTCTGATGTTAATCTATAGATCAATTAGGGAGAGGCACACTGGGTCAAGCTACAGATATTGCAGTGGCTATTAGTTCCTCTATCTGCCATTATTACACAGTCACATGCTCAAACATTGTGCTGGGTTGGTATGCTAGGCACAGATGCCTAGGGTAAACAGACAGGCCTACAAGGCTTGCACAAAATATTGATCTGACAGCAGATGGGAACCTTGATATCAGCCATTCAGTTTTCCTGTGTCTGTGTATTCTTATGTGTGCATGTGTTGGAACATTTGTGGCAAATGTGTTTGGGAATTTTTTTTAAAAAGCGCATATGGCTTGTTTGTTTTGCCAGGCAATAACCCATATTATACTGTACTAACCTAAATATTTTACTTTTTACTTTAGTTTTAGCACGGTTTTTCTGTTCTTTTATGAATTATATAGATGAATACATATGCCTACATGTGCCTAAGAGAGACAACAAAAACATCTTATTTTATGTTACGAAGGTGATAAAAATTGAGATTAATTTCATTTCATCTTTTCTACACCTTCAAACTACTGGTTGTAACTTTGGTTGACTTCAATATTTCCCTAGCCCTGACCCTAAAATTAATTCACAAAAGTTGGGAAACTGGCGTTGCAGTGGGACCTTTGTGTGCTCTAATTTACAACATAATACATAAAAGCCACTACACATGAGCTGCATACAAGCAGGAGTTTTAAGATTCCCTTTTTATATGACATTCTTTGATTTTACTCCAAATCTTTGCCTTTCATCTTTTTTCTTTTTTCCCCCATTTTTTCCTGCCTTATATTATCCAAACCTAGAGGCATTTTTCTCTCTCTCAAAAATACCAAACAAAGAATGAAACACATGCATCAAACTTCTTTTGTTGCATTAAGCTGCGTCTAAAAGAGGGAAGGGTTGTCAGTGAGAAAAGATAGATTGAAATTTTCCATTACTCCATTCAAAGCTCCCCATTCAGTTTAAGAGAATTAGCTTGATGCTGAAATAACTGAGGGGAGATGAAATGATACCTTGTCTATCACCAGATTGAAGGAAGAAAGTTCTTCAATCCTCATTCTTGCAGTCTCAACTCATAGATATTTTGGGTGATTAAAGTGGCTCATGCTGGGAAAAATGTCAACAGGAATGACCCATTTATTGGCAAGGAATGGTTCTTTCTTCTCTAAAGCTGGCAATAACATTGAAGCATCACGTCATTATGAGGACATGCAAGTGCTTTCAGTGGTCATGAATAAGCAATTCCTATATATAAAATTTGGATTTCAAGAAAGGGTTAGGCTGAGTCGCATATTTCTGCAGACTATCCCTGTGCACCACAATGCAGCCAACTTGTCCAAATAGCACTGATGGGTAATCCAACATTCCTCAATCCTAAAATCTTGGGATCATCACAGCAGGGGTATAGAAGCATATTCATGACTAATTATGTTTCTATATCTCCCTGCTCCGCCTCTGTGTTCAGGGCTCCATGGCGTGTTCTGGCCCTGGGGATCAATCACTCTGAGCTGCGTGGCCAAACACCATTGACAAGGCGAACGCAATGTAAAGCTGGTCCAGCACCTCCATGGCATGCCACCATTCAATTAGTCTTGGTCAGCAGGAGACATGATTATTCTGAAATTAGTGATTATTTCCCTGGGTAAACAGGCCAGATTGGGGTGTGTCATCCCTTGTGCGCCTTGTTGGTCACTGCATCTTTACAAAGGGGGCTGGGGTTTGGAAGAGAGGCCAGGGTACAGAAGACTGCTCCCCCTGAAAGAGCTGCCCTCTCCCCCTTCTCATTGCAGGACCCTGCGGCTCGACTCAGCCCTCCCTGATAAAGTGGTATTTCCCGCATACAAAGGAGGCATCGGGCTTAATCCTCAGCCAACCCACACCCCCTTCTTTCTTCCCAGCAAGAGAGCACAATGAGCATGGACCTTGTCTTAATCCAAAGGTGGGCTATCACAGTAATCTGGTAATACATGCTGATCAAAGCCTATTCAATGCTAATCAGGACAACAGATCAGCATTATGATCTAATTAGGGACACCCTATGTGCCACTGGAGTGAAATGCCAGAGCATTGTAAACAGTAGTGGATAGCATTGAAATGCTAGAGAGGAACAATAGAATGAATGTAATACTGTGGTATAATCCCAGCTCGAACCCGCACTGCCAAAATAATTAAACAGCCGACAATGAAATGGAACAGATAGGAATAATTACAATATCTTGGGTTGTGCATCACACATCATCTATAGTGTTCTTTTAACATTGCAAATCAAAATAATAACCTGCCCTGACTAAGGTTATATGTGGGATTTTTTTGCAGTCTCATGACAGCAAGAGGCCACTTCTGTCATAAAGAAAGATGAAAAGGTTGGAGGTCAGCCATTGTAGTGCACTGTCTCACAGCATGTCATATACTCTACCTTTGATTCCCATTACAGAACAGAAAAAAAAGAACAGCACCTTAATTTATCAATTAGCTACGAGAGATTCCTTGAACCCTTTTGATTGTTTTGATATGTGTAATCCCATTCTGTCCTTTTTTGTTGATTTTGCCATTCATGGTATGCCTAATTAGACATGAGCTATTAACAAAGCACCAAATCAATTACCCACTTGCCTTTCGGAAGTTGTTGTTCTCCTTTGGGAGGCGCATCGGTCACGCATTGCCTGCAGAGTCATCCCCTGCAACTCCAGAAATCTGGGTGGCCAGGACTCTTTCAAAACAGCACAATACAGCTCCTACATTTGGATAAACTAAGTCTACTATAACAAGGCTTCCAGCAATGGCTAATCCTATCAAAATGGACTCCTTTTAGAAAGACAATAAAGTGCCCTCTAATGACAGTGACATGTTACGTTTGGAATGGAGGGAAGGCAGAAATCAGCGTGCGATGAAAAATTCCTTGTGCGGCGACCGACATCTCTTCCACCTGGGCCTAAAATAACAAAGCCATTTTCGGATTCAGCACTGTTTAGATACTCCTTAGCTACGAAAATAAAGGCCAGATGTGCAGGCAAGAGTCTCATGTGGCTACATGTAGGCTACTTGTGTGTGATGAGGAAAGGCAGCCTTGTCGACAGCCACTGCTTTGCAAACTGACTTTCCCTTTCAGGCCATGTACAAAGAACGGTTTAACCCTTTAGTCCTAGCACAATGTACAAACATTACAAACACTGTGGGAGTTGAACTTGGCAAAACATCAGTTAGATACTGTGTGTAAAAATATAGAACATGTACTACATTCTTCAAAATATAAAATTTGGGGCTTGGTATTTTGAAGCTAACATGTCTAGACAACAAAGTAGATTAACCGGATTAGTCACTGTACAAATTTAATGACTTTAAATGAGTCAAACAAGATAGTGTTGTACAGACAGATTAAAAGACCGCCTAACATTTAAGTTAGAACTCTGAGCAGCTTCTAAGTTGCTTGAAGTTTATTTGTTGTCTTGTAAGGGTCAGCTGTTGGCACTGTCAGCGATTCCCATCTTTAGGCTACGCTATATCTCAGCCCAAAACTAGCAATACGCTAAAAACAGCAATTTTTCTGTTCATTTAAATGGAGGCTGTGTATTTACGATGTGGGATTGGGGACTGCTTAGGGCACTGGAGTTGTAACCAGACTCTGGTTCTGGGTCACATTTTTCACGAAATACAACCTGAATTTATGTTGCAGAGACCAATCATATACATGCAAGTGCACATTCCTGGTGGATTACTTTTTTTTTTAACATGAACATCAGATTCAGTTATTTACCCTGTGACCATTGCAACAAAAGAAAAAAAAAGTTGCCGCCATGAAAACTTTCCAGAATTGGGAAATCCTGTCTGTTAGTTTTACAAACCTCTGCAAACCTCTGTGTTTTGGCTTCTGATAAGTCCTTAAGTGCATTAATTTATAACTCTAACTCGACTTCCTGTATTGTATTTCATTGTCTCACCGGTACCTCAAACAACGTGCCCCCACCATTGTAGCCCCCTGCGTCGTAGTGCTGGATTGCCGGATTTGGTGTGAATGCAGCCTTAGTCCAGCTCCCACACACAGGCAGGAACAAAAAGACCCACCTCAGTGTGGCCCTATCAATGTCACTGCTTTGTGTAGCAGTCTTTCAGGGTACATGAAGTGTCTTTAGCCACAATGAGATCAATAGCCTAGCCAACTGTGCAACAGCTAGCAGAAACAGCAGCCGCGCAGAGCTGCAAGACAGAGCAGATAAAGCTGATCAGAGTCGACACATTGTCAGATCTGTATCTTTGATCTACTTGTGCGCACTCTGCTGTCATATAGAACTTTACAATCCAGTTTCTCTGTTGCCTTCGCTGTGCAGAAAGTGGAATGCAGCAGCAGAGGTGAAATATTGATGTGCCATATCTCCATTTAGTTGGAAATGTCCCTGAGGACCTTTCAAAGTTTTCTGTGTACTCTGCTGAGCCAGATCTTTCCTGACAGTGACCTCAGTCAGCCTATAGGTACACTGGCTTGGACAGGCCAGTTCCATTGATTTCCCATTCCCTCTTGGCACAATAAAGACTGTCAACGAACCACTGAGATGTGTCCTTGACCAAAGTGTAACCCATGCTGTTTTATCATGTCTACTTTGAAGCTTTCAACTCAGTAAAAGCCCTGTTCATGGTGCAATGATCCATTGAATAAAATGCAGATTTTCCGGTCCATTACTGTTTCTTTGATCGTTCCCTTCTGTAATCATGTAAACTGCAGGTGAATATATCATTATGAATAATCGGAGACCACCATGTTAGACTTTAGAGGTTTCTCTTCTTTTTCCCAACAGAAAAAGCCCAAGCCTAATTTGCCATCATCAGCTTCTTTTGTTCAAACAGGGGCTGGTATTTGAGAATAATCCTCCTTCCATAGATGGAATAGTGTCTCGACAGGCAGCGGCAAGATTCTGTCAAAACCTTTTCCAGAGGCGAATCTTTGTGAGATCTGCAATGTTCGAGCCTGAAAGTGTTTTGTTAATGACAAAACAAGTGATGTAAACTGCCACCTGGCATTGAACACAGGAAATGCACAATTAAAATATACCAAGTAGATATTTGCCTTGTTTTTCACCACCGTGTAAATGCTATTCAAATGTGTAGTTTATTAACAATTTACGTGTTTTACCAAATTTCTATTACAGAACAATACGAGTTGACCCAACATATGAAAGGGAAATAGATGCCTTTACTTTATATTCAGTGTCTAGTTATCCTTCCAAAATGCCACGTATAATGTCATGCAATATCTGACAAAATGACCTTAATTTAAAGGGCTGCCATTGATGTCAACACCAGGTAAATACCAAGTTGCAAATGTGCATTGATTGTTTAGATGCTCCAGGTGACACCATGCCAGTAGAGAGAACTTTTGTTTACCTCTCAAATTTCACAGAATGTTGAATTGGCACTAAAAAAGTATTGACATATTGCTAAAGTGTCTGAATAAAGTGAATGAAAAATGGAAACGCTGCATCAAGTTGAAATCTTATTTGCAGTAAGAACATGTATGTAAAGAATGCAACACATTGTCCTTAAAACACTTCTGATTTGAAAATGTGAATAAAACAGCACAGACATATGCCCAACACTACTGAAAATGACCTTTTCCAAACACATTGTTTGTAAGCTCCACTGCTATACATGTTTAGGCACAAAAATGCATAGTAACCAGGCATCCTTCTAGCTGTTTTACCAGCCAGACTGGCCAGTGTGTAAGGAAATGAGATGCAAATTACTTCATACATCTACAGCATATTTTAGAAACGTTATTCAGTGTTTTGATCTAGACTATCCCTTTGTTAGTTAAAATGTACAAACTATTCAAAAGATTTGTTCTTAACCTTTGTAAGAAAGTGGGGAAAATATTTGGAATGCATTAAGTTCTGAAAACCGCCTGTCATGGCTGACAATAAAGGGTAGCCTAATAGATGTTAGCATTGATAGTAAAGAGAACAAAACGAAGCGGCCCTCTGTTGTGCACAAACTGCCTGGCGCAACTAAAAATGAATCCATTTACTTCAGACTGTTTACTTTGTACTTTTGGCTGTAAAGGCAAAGGAAATAAAAAAAACCCAATTCATGAGGTGCAGGAGCCAAGGCCTCAACTTCTCTTTCACAGGCCACGTTTTTTCAGCTTTTTAAAAACTCACACGCCAAGCGCCCTGGCAGCCAGCACTGACAACATGCAGGGGAGAGAGAAAAGACTGAGCGAGGAGACAAAACCAAACACAAAAACAGTAACATCTGCAGCCGCTTCCAGCCAGACAGTTTGATGTGAATAACTCAGCACTTCGTGCCCTGACCTTGGCGAACAAAGAGGGGAGATGCCTCAGGAGCGGAGTGGGACGCCCCGGGAGGCGAGCACCCGGAGAGCACCCCTGCTCGTTTCGCTGAGTTGGAGTTATTGTCTCCCAGCAGGGTGAAGAGGTGGCACTAGGGCACCCAGACACTGCATGCCACTTGGACTGCCATAGTATCAGTACAAATATGGCTGCTTGACAAATGAAGCAGTGCAGTGCAGGAATAAAATGTAATTCTCAGAGTGGTGCTCTGCTGGGATCTTGGTGCCATATGAATGCATATCAGGGTCAGGCAAATAACTATAGGAGTGCCTTTTAAAGAGATCAGTAAATGTAGAGATAAATCAGTGCAAGG
>JANJYQ010328891.1:2109-14644 GCA_024605255.1 Rastrelliger kanagurta | reverse complement strand
GCTGCCCTTACTTATGATGTAGGAACCTTGGGGGCGGGGCAATTAGAATGAAAAACAACTGAACTTAGATTTTGGTCCTTTATGGGTACACTTACTCTAACAGTTAAAAATATTGGACGGGAAATTAGAAAAAGTTACATTACTTTGATTAAGTAATTTAAATAGTTATAATACTTATTACATTTTCAAATAGGGTGTAACTTTTTTTTTTTTCTACACGGTAACGTCCGCAGCTGCGTTCCTACGGCAACGCGTTGAAGCTTCCTCCAAGAGGATCATGGGAAACAACTCGGGCTACAGAAGCGGAGGGAGTTTCGAAATATTTCAAGTTTAACTACGACATAACATGTTTAATCACGGTTATATGAACTAATAAGCGACTAAGAGGTGTGGACGCAATCAATCTGGTGGAAAGATTCTGGTTTGGCTTTTTTTCTGGGATCACTGCTCCACACAGTGAGGAAAATTAGCTGGGTGGCTAATGCTAGTTAACAGTTGAAATTTAGGTAGGTGATGTTTTTGTTGCTTCAAACAAGAGTCAGTATTACCTAAAACGATCAGTGCATGCCAGTTAGTACTGAAAACGTGTAAAGCTTGAGTTGCTCTTTTAGATTTTAGGATAACTGTGACTCGCTGACTTGTGTTTATTTTAGCAATAATGTAATGTTTATTTAACCAGTGTTGCCATACCTTTTTTCTTGTCTGTATAGCGGATTCATCTCAATAACCCATTTCTGAATGCATAAGCGCAAGGAAAAACGGACACTGTGGTTTAAACATGGAGCTGGAGCTAGAGGTTGTATTGTCATCCAGCATCAAAAGGAAGAAACCATGGCCGAGATTCTGCTGGCTTGGGCAGGTAAAGAGGATAAATAATGTACTTTACATTTAAGAAGGTGACAGTAGCTTTCATATACTTACCAGTAATATAAAAATGACTTCAAACCTGTGTTGTGTTACTAGGAGAAGGAGTCTGTGTTCCTGTTAGATGACAAACGGATCAGTGAGATCAACATGGTGTCTGGCCGCACCAAGAAGAGGACCCCTAGACTCCATCCTTTTCTCAACAGTGTGGTGACAATGGCTTCATCCCAAAATGGTGAGCGTCTTGTGCCACCTCATAGCAAAACTCTTGACACCTGCCAATTTTTATACACTACTTGTCTTTTATTTTTCCAGGTATGTGGCTTTGTGGACTTTTGGCCACGGGAGAGCTGTTTCTGTGGAACAGGGATAAAGACTTGTTGAAGACTGCTGCACCTGTCTCAGCAGTATATGATTTGATTACTACTTTTCAAGGTATATAATGTATGTATACATCAGTGTGACTGTCATTGCACTGCGACAGTAGATGATCAGTGACCATTATGAAAGAAAAACATTACCAACTGAAGGAGCTCTGGCCTGCTGCCTTATCATCAGTGAATGGATTGTGAACTTCCTGTGTAACTAGATGCAGCTATCTACATAGGTATATGTTACTTAGAGAATGTGGTTTGTGCAACGTCTCAAAGATTTACAGAGTTTGTACATGTATCCATTCACTTGAATGAGAAATTGTGTCCAAACTTCTGACAAGTACTGTATAAGTACTTGCTTGTGTATATTGCTGAGGATGGTAAAATAGTGAGTGGGTATTGGTGCAGTGATTTGCAAATTCCAGTTATTTGTGGAACAATGTGTTGAAATATCAATCCTGGAATCCATGGATGTATTTATGTGTTTTTCCACAGGAAATGCCACAAGACTGTCACTCCAAGTTTCAGGTGATGGGATGCGTATACTCCTGGTAACCATAACGGGGCAAGTGTTCCTGTGGGAATGTATGGACATCAGAGATTTGATGGGGGTACGAGACAGCACAGTCAAAGGACACTGGGCTCATATAAAGCCCCTAGAGGATACCATTTTGCCATCTTTACAAGACAAAGAAACATCTCAACACACCATCTTTGTTAAGACAGAGGTTTGTATTCTCCATAAGAATACATTTGACAGATTGTTTGTTTTAAATGAATGACATATTTTAAAAACCCACACCCCATTTCTCTTTCATTATTGAGTTATTTTCTATTGATCTGAAATCCTATTTATATCTCTCTCCAATCTCCCTTACAGGCAGTGGGTGATACCTGCTTATCAGCATTTGTTTTCACATGTGGGAAGGAGCTTATCCTCACCTGTCTGAAAATCCAGTGGGAAGAAGAACATGTGAGAGTGGGGTGAGTAAACAGGTTTATGTAACAGACAGTTCTCCCACTTGTTGTCATAGTAATTACAAGTATACATTTCTCTGTATAGCTCCGTTGGATACAGCATATGGTGGGCCACCAAGACATACCCCATGTCAAATCTTACACCTGCATGCCAACCAGTGAAATCCAGGGGTGCGCTAGTGTCAGCCTTCTCTCCTGATGGCCGACTGTTAGCCATTGTCCTGAACCAGAGACAGCCTAAGGTAAGTGTCTACCCTCTCTTTTTCTTCTTGTCACATCTTCAACATTTTTTTCCACATCCATGGAAATGTAACACCAGATATGTTTTGAATGCAGGCTACGCAAGTCCTCTTTGTGAGCACACAGAATTTTGTCTCAGTATCAAGTGGTCTGGGAGGATGTGGAAGCAAAAAATTAGAGATTCCCTCAAAATACATAAGGTACAGTATACATAAATAGTAACAATAACAGATGTTGTTATCGGTGTTGGCCGAGTTGCTGGCTGTTGCACACAGATTTAAACTGAATTCAGCATATCATTTCCAGACTGTATTGAATTAAAAAATATACCAGAGTTAGATGAAAGGGAACAACAGTGTCTGCACAACTATATTAAGACTGCCACTATTACCTCCACAAAAGGGTGTGTTACATCATCCCATGCCTTTCTGTTGTTAGAACTACTTTGATATCTTTTTTTTTCATTTCTAAAGATGCTTCATTTATCTTCTCTTTTAGGTCGTACTGGGTCGGCAGTATGAGCTGGTCACCCAGCGGCCTTTTCTTGGCCTGTGTTCTGAAGAGAGGCTCTCTTCTTATGTTGGCTCGCCTTGGAGGGCTTCTCACTCTCACAAGCTCCGGTTGCAATGTTGACTTTGGACCGGCACAGTTCCTACCCCTGCATCCTCTGGTTACTTACCGGTATGTCGTAAATTGTGGCATTATTCACTCATTGCTCTTATTAGGCCTTGTTTCTATTGATTTCTTCATGGTCACATTTCACCATGCAAGTATAGAATCCCTCTAATTTATTTGTACTTAACATGAATGAAACAAGTGTGAAAAATGATGTTGTTTAACGTCTTTCTCTCTTGCTTTTTGTGATAAAAGTTTTTAATTTCTTCATGCAGATCACCAATGACTGCAGGAAAAGGGGAGGCATCTCTGTCCAGCTCTAGCATGTCTGTGCGGGATGTCCTGAGACAGCGATATTCTGTGACCTGGCATCCACGGCTGCTCTATCTCATTGTGTCTGATGGCTACATGGCCACAGTTTTGAGGGTGCTAGATAGGCCTTCTCCTGCCCTGCTGCTGAAAGCACTATTAAGGGACACCAGTAAGGATCTTGAGAAGGCCAGCCGGATCTTGGATAAATCACAGGTGCTAAATCAGGAACTTGAAGCAGTTGGGGAATTCAAATAGAGCTTCAGGTTCATATACTTTTTTGAATTATTTTGTTGAAACTATTCATATGTTTTATTTTCAGATTCATGTGAGGGCATGGTTGGAGTCAGTATCTGGCTTGAATCTGGACAGCAGCCTTGAGGAGTTCAAACCTACTGTTAGACGTTTACCCAACACCACAGACTCTGTCATTTCAACAACCACAGACAGGTCCACTTTGCCCCCTTTCTTGCAGGACCATGAAACATTGGGTGGAACCAAGGAGCTTCTTGAAAGAGTACAGGTCTGTCAAATAGTGAAATCAATGTGAAAATGTACTACTGTACTGGATTTGATTACACTGAGTAATGTTGAATTGTGGCTGCTATTTCATTTGCTTTACTCACTTATGTTAGCAGTCTTTAACCTGGTCTTTATGTGTTTGGTTTCCCAGTCTTTATTTGAGGATGATTCTGATGTAGATGGACCTCCTGTTGGATCACATGTAGAGGAATGTGGACATCTGGAGTTTGCCTCGATGTTTGATACAATCCATGCCCTGGACATCAATGCTGGACTTGTCCCAAGCCCAGATCCTGAAAAAGACTTTGCTGAAAGAAAGAAGAAGACCCCTCCTCTACATCGTGAACTTGGGAAGATCCAGAGCAGGCTGTTAACAGCCTGGGCTTTTAGTATGTCTTTAGGAAACACTGTGGAAAACAAAGCTTGCCTGATGAAGCACACTCTCAACTATGTGGTGCGATTTGCTGCTTTACTTCATTTGATCCCTAGATCCAGAGTCAGCATGGGGAAAAGAAATACCCCAGTTTCTACTTGCCTCCTGCACCTTCTCAAATCGCTGCTTTCTTTTCTTCCCTGGGATAGCGCTAACTCAGATGGGCCACGCTGTCTGGGGCTGGTGGTAGAGCTCAGTAAACGGCTGGTACACCTGCTGCTGAGCTCTCAGCCTGAGTCCTACCACACTGGCCACTATCAGCTATCTTCTCATAGTCTATCCACAGCACTGCATATCTTGCAGCTTGTGTCTGATTCTCTTGACCAAGCTTACAGTTTGCATCAAAAAACTGTCTGGTCCTCAGCAGAAAATCAGCTACCACACCAGTGGTCTTCAGATGTACACTGTATGCCTCTACTACAGGATAAGGGGACTATATCCAGCTTTGTACATCAGGCTTGCCCTGTCCCCCAGCGACCATCCAGCAGGTTGAGACATTCTCTCTGACGTTTCACACATAAGTGTTTATGAGGAAATAATCAAGTTGTTGTAGATGCCATTCAGACAAAACTTGTGATCTTCTCCTTTTGTCAGAATGTTTGGCGTGTGGCAGTGGGTCTATGATATCACTCAGCAATATGTGGAAGAATTGAAAGGCTTTAAAGGCTGTGATGGCTGGGAGGAGGAAGAGCAGCAGTTGTCTATCAACATGTCTCAAATCCAAACAGCTCTGCAGGCTACAGGAGAAAGGCTAGAGGAAGGTCCTGCACTGCTGAGTTACCCAGGTCTGAAAAGAAATTACTCTTTCTCCAATTTGTGTACAGTACCAACTAAAGCTAGTGTGATTGCACCCTAACCTAACTGTCTGCACAGTTATTTTTTGTTTTTTAAACTAAATATTGGATTCTTTTCCCCTCCAGGTGAATATCTTTTCCTGTGTGGCTTGTATCCAAAAAGTACTGACATATGGAGGTCACAAATTTGGGAAGAGAGTAAAAAAAGTAAGACCATGTTGTAATTTTTCCTATTAGCAGACATAGCATAGTAACATAAAATCTAAAGTAGGAATTATATCTCTCTTGCAGGTTCGGATCGTAGTGTCTTCCAGGAGACTCGGCTTTGTCTGGCACTCCTATACAGTCTGTTGTCCCAGTATCATCTGAGAGAAGCCCAGGAGTTGGGAGACCACATGGCCCGTCTATTACTACATGATGCCGGACACCAGGAGAACAGCACAACCTGCGTAACAGGTTGGCCATTGTCATTATTGAATATGTCCTTTTCATTATTTTTATGTGTGTGTCAGTTTATGGAATCAAATTGCAGATAGCTCCTTCACATTTCACATCTTGATCCTTGATGGCTAAAACTATTTTTTATTTTATATGTGATTAATCAAAATAACAAATGTACCTCCCTGTGAAATAAGACATGTTGGTTATTAGCTTTGCCTTCATGCCCTGCAGCAGACTCTCTTCCTTGCCAGTGGCTGCCAATGGATCTTCACAGTGACACAGCCTGTGCAGTAGTTCAGACGCTGGGAAGATTCATGGCTGCTTATTTCACCAATCAGCCACTCTACATCCTGCCTCCACACAATGTGGCTGTCCTGCCACCACTGCACCTACCTCATGGTGTGTTTCCAAAATGATTTATTAAGTTTAAATATTTTTTTCATGAACGTTACTATTTAGTAATATGTTCTGTCTTAGCCCCCAGTGTTGGACGTTTGGTGCCGCTGTGCCAGGAGGAGGTGGCTAGAGCAGTTCGACGACAGCAGCTGTCAGAAGTGTGGACTGTGGACTACGCCCAGGACCTGTTTCTACTAGGCGGTCTGCTTCCTGAGGCTGTGTGGTTGGCTTATCATCTTGGGGACTGGAAGACAGCAGCATCTTTGAGCTTAGCCTACACCAGTTACTGCGCTGACCGCTTTGACTTCACTCGGTCAGTATGTTAACATACAATATAGTTAAGGAATGAATGAGTGTATTGTAAATGTTTACAAATTTTACAATTTTAAGTGTTGCAAATAACAGGTTTAGAAGAAGAGAGCTCCACCTGCCAACAGCTTTAGAACCAGAAAGCATTTTTCAGGCTGAGTTGGAATGTCTTTTTGGCACTAAAGCTGGCTCCCAGGAGGGCAGAGATGAGGATAGTGACAAGAGCTTTACAGGTTGGTTAAACATGACAACTGTGAGATGACAGTGATGCACAAAGAGACCTTTAATTTTAATCTACCGGTATGCTTTGTCTCAACTCCTATTACAAGATCCCTTGGAAGGAGAAGACTGGGACTTGTTACAAGTTTCCATACAGGAGATTCTGAAAGCATCAGTCATGGCTGGAGTGAATGTCACATCTTCACCCATGTCCTCCTTGCTGGACACAGCCAAAGATCTGTGTTCTGGCCTGCCGACATTTGTGCCGAGTGCACTGTATCTGCCTTCCCCACCTCTTTATTGTCCTCAGCCATCCCCCAACACACAGGTACATAACAGTAATGATAAACTGTTATATGTACATATTAATTATCTCTAACTATGTATTAATAAAATGTGTGTCCCATTCTTAGGACCCAATAGGGACATTAGGGCAGTTTGCAGAAGTTGCGTCTCGTCACAAAGTGTCTGCGGTTCTCCAGAGATTGCTGTTACTCCTGAGATCTGCTCATTGTTGCCATCCAGCTGCCCAGTGGTACATCAGCCATCTGCGCCGTGCTAGACACATACTACACAAGGTACTTTGAAGAGCTGAAAGATTTCAAAAATACTTAAAGGTCTGTGATATTTATAGTGCAAATATTTTATGTTGTTTTCAGATCAAGAAAAAGTACTCCTATCCATCAGCTACCGAAGAGGAAAGGACTTTCCCAGAGGGTCTGATGAAATTTGTCACCCGCAGTGGATTCTTCAAACGTGGGCCTAATAAAGACGGTCACTTGGACTCTGATATCATTCAAACTATTAGTAAGAAATCACACAGAGCGCAGACAACATCAATCAGTTATCTAATTTCCACTGGTTCTTATTTACTACATTTCTACTTCAAGTCTGTTTCAGGGAGCTTTGTGGTTTATGCTGGATGCTTCATGTTAGGGATCAGCTCTCTATTTCCTGTAGGAAATATCAGGCTGCCAGACAGAGTGGTAGAGATGAACAGGTATCACAGTTGTGTTTGTGACATGTTTATTTACAAATATCCTCATGGATTCCCTGTGAGTATTCATGTATATTTGTGTCCCTTAGGTTCCTGGTGATTCAGAAGTGAATTCTGCCTGTGTGGATGCTCTCCACTGGGCCTGTCGTTTTCTGCCTTTCTCTCATTTTCTCAATACCGAGGAAATCCTCCAGGACATACTGCTCAGCCTTGTGTCTGAACTACCTCCTGTGTCTCTGGTGAAAATACTTTTTCTTGCCTTTTCTTACACAGATGTTTATCAAAGTAAAACAAAATGACCTTGACTGAGTGCATTTCTCACTCTTGGCTGCTCTTCTTTTTAGGTGGCAGACATACTGGCACTTGCTTTCCCAAAGGAGGAAGAGTCTGTCAGAGTCCCTCTAAGAGAAAAGTATAACTCACTGCTGCAGAGAATGAGACAATGCAATGTCCTTGGTATGAACAACTGCATTCACTCACAGAGTGCTTTGAAAGTGCTCAATTTTCTGATGCATTTATTAAATTATTGATTCTTGATTCTCTAAACTATTTTAATCTGTAGATCAACAAATGTGAATAAATTATTTTATAAGTTCTGGTCGCAATGCTTATTTGACCATTGATAAACATTTTTAAACTTTCCCTTTTAGTGAATAGATAAATTAATTGAATAATTTATTTGTTATTCATTACCATTTTAATATATGTAATATGTCTATAAATGTATTCTATCACATGCTTTATGTTCTCCAGAAGAGGAAACAGAGGAACCAAATGAACTGATGATCATTCTCCTTCAAGACAAACTCAGGCAGAGGAGAAAACATCTTAAGCGTTTGCAGAGGCACCTTGCTGCCCCTGAGCTCCATCTGTGGGAGAAAGAAGAGGAAGAGGAAGACAAGGGAAGCAAACATGGAATGGCCATGTTAAGACAGCTATCCCTGGGCACAAGTCTGAGCACTAGCACTTTAACTGACTGTGGGTTCCCCCCACTGTGCAGTGATGGAGACACAGCAGAGAATACATCTGAGGCTGTCTCTCCTGAACAGCAAAGCAGATCAATAAACAGGTATTCAGTTTGCAATGAAAGCACATCTATTACTTTGAGGAATAGTACACATGTGGCTTATGCTGTGATCTGTGTTGTTCTTTCAGGGGCAAAAAAGCTAAACTACGAGATAGTGAGAGTGCCAAGAGAAGAGTTAAGATTGAGAGGGTGATCCAGGAGGAGTGTCAAGCAGCCAGTGCCAAAGAGAATGATGACCAACATAATGTGGATCGGCCTTACCTACCAGTGGTTGGCACCTGGGAGTTTGAGTTGGAAGATGAAGAATATCTCAATTTTCTGGCGCTCTTCCTGAGCTACGTGCTTGAGAAGGATAGTACTGATGGAACGGACTCAGGTAATGAACTTCCTTTGTTGAAAGGCTTCTCTTCTAAGTTGAGGGAGAGAGAATTGCATTCTCTCACCTTTGATGTGCTTACAACTATACATCGACGTCAAAGAGATGGGCAGCATCCAGCGAGGAAACACTGGAGCAACAATCCTCCGGTGTTCAGAGCTGGCTGCTCCTACAAGTCAATGAAACAAGCTATGATACCAGAGCCACAAAACTCCTCCATCTACAGTCAATCCCCCATGTCAAGAACAAGCCTTGCTATCAGCTCTCTTCCTACGCTCAGCAGGAGGCAAAATGGTTTATTTGGCCTCCGGCAGGAGAGCCGTTTGTCTTTAGACCAAAGAATGAAGAGAGCCTACTCTGTTTCTGAAACTAGTCCTAATCAAAGTGCTTTTCCCATGGGTCAGTCATCAGATAACTTAGTATTTGGCTCTTCGGCATCCGTAGAAACCGTGATAGAACTGCAGCAGGGCCTCGATCCTAAATTAGAAGCTCAGTTCCCAGAGCTCGGCAGGCTGTTGGAGTGGATGGTACGCTGGGCTGATAGGAAAGTGCTCCTGGGACATCATGGCAAAAAGAAGAAAGCTAAGGGTGGGGATGGGATCACTCGAGCAGTTGAGGAAGGAGTTGTGATTCGCATCAAAGCCTCTGCACCTGCTGTCCTCACATCCCTTAGCCTGCTGGAGAACAGATACACTGCTCTACTTGGGACAGATCGTTACACTGCCCACATCCAGATTCCAGAAACACGGTGGGCTGTAGTCCCTGTGCTGCAGCCTGAGGCGGATAAGAAGCTGGAAAGAGAGAGCAGTGTCGATACAGGTTATCCTGGATCTGCCAACACTCCTGTCACTGGCCTTGATGATCACAATATACGACAAGAAGAACTGTCCATGTTAGTGCCTCACATTTGTATTTACAGTCTTTTATTATTTGAAAACATGATAATGATTCCTTTTATGTTTAGCGTTCTGTAATTTTTGTCTCACACACAGTTTACTGAATCTATGAAGAAACTACTGTCTGAATAGCATATCTGTGTCCCTACAGAAGTTCTCACACAGATGAACCAGAGGAGCTGATGTTTAACCGGACACCTCTTCCTAATGACCAGGATCAACTTGCCTTTGAAACTCAGATGAGACTATCAAGTTCACTCCAGCTGTCTCTTGGTGATTTAGATGTTACACCTGAAAGAGAAGGTATGATCTAAGAACAAATTAGCTTATCAATGTTTTATAGCAGAGAATATTAATTTATTGATATTTGTCTTAGGCAAAAGTAGTGACGGTGAGGGCGTGGACATGTTATCCTCTGTTTCCATTATCCCTGGAAACATCTGCACACCTGAAAGAGTGAATATTGCTATTCATTTTTCTATTTATTTATTTTAAAATATGTCATCAAGGTTGTCGTAAAGCACAAATAACTTTTATAATTTTTGTGCTTTTCAGAGTTTAAAACTTGCAGATCTGGACAACTCAGAAAAAGACTCATCTTCTCTGTGAGTTTTGAGTGAATTATTTATTATAAACATTACTGTAGCTTGTTTGTGAGAAAACAGTTTGGTCAGTGCTGTTCTTTGAGTTAAAAAGCCTGTCACTATAGTTTGTCATAATTCTTTAACTCTTTAACATCACACTATAAAATTAAAATAAAATATAATTCCTGCTGAGTTATTTCTTTTATTAACATTTGGTAGTGAAACCCCATGTCACAATCAAGTAAATCACTGAACTTTCCTGTTTTGTAGTTTCAGTTATAGTCATGCTAGAAACCAACAGGCCCCTCCACACCCAGAGCCACAAGCTCTTCCCATCATCCAGCCTGAGGCAGTGGTCCATGAACATCTCCCTGAGCCAACTGGGGTATTACTCCCCAATGCACTGACAGATCCTCCAAGTCTTCNCACTCCACCAATGAGGCAACGTTTGGGTGAAGACTTATTCAGACTGGTCCAGGTAACAATAGACTGACCAACTGGATTCTCTAGGCTTTCAGAATTGACTCGTACTTTACATGTCTTTGTTCTTGTTGTTGCAGCATATCAACTACATGAGCCTGATGGAAGTTTTGGGAGAGTCATTTTCCAACCTGCAACTGTCCCAGCAGAATTTGTCTTTGGCGCAGTCTAACATGAACCCCTCACACCCTAATGTGCCATCATCTTGTGCTGCCAATTTCACACCTCAACCAAATGCCTTGTTGGCTCAAACCGCAATTTCACAGGCCCCTCAGACACAAGCATGTGTGCCATGTTCAGAATCCAGCAACACTCAGTTTAGTCAGGCCAATGCATGCATGTTTGCAGACCAGCCTGCCACACAGAGCTCAGAGAAACTCTCTCCAACAGGTGATCAGTTTCAAAGCACCAGGAATCTACCCTCCATTGCCAATGGTGAAAGTGCAAATTGTCAGGTATTGCTCAAATGTTCTACTACATTGTGACACATTTCTGTGTAAACAATACTTAAATGACAGCTGAGTATGTTCACTCTTTTTTTCAGGAAATGCAACCACTCTCTGTCCGGGCAGAGTCACCAGAAATTCAGCTTAGTCAAAGCAGGTTAATCCCATCGTTGCAAGGGCTTCTGACCACTACTGACACTAGCCATGCAATTACCAGTGCCCATACAGTAGTGCATTCTAATGGGAACATACAATCTGACACTGCTACCCAGGTCACAGGCCTCAAATTACTCCAGCTCCATCGTCCTCCGTTGCCCCAGCAGGGTGCCTCACGCTGTTCCCCAGCCCAAGGACTCCAGATGCTGCTCACTGCAAACACTGCTACTGGGGAGCCAATTCAGTCTCAGCTTAAACACAATCACAAAGCTGCCTCAAAGAAGACAGAAGAGGATAAAAGAAATGGGTCTTCCATTCTGAAAGGGCAACTCATTTTTAACAACAATCTTCCACATAATCCCACTCCCAGGAGCTGTCATGTGCAGAGTCAGACATCAGAGAGATCTAGGGTGCAAGATTTCTCACTTCTCCCTCCTACTTTACCAGCTTGTGGACCTGCACCGACCCAGGGCGTTCGCCTGCTGTACTTTCAAGATGTTCCACAGAGAAACATCAGATTCCCGCAAATACCCATAGTGTCTTCCTCCAGAGCATTTAATGTAATTCCACCTCCAATAAGAGAAACGCCTAACATCAAGCTTCTTCATATAGACTCTCAACCAAAAATAGTAAGCAGTTCTGTCATTACTTAAAATATCTTTCAGATGAATAATACTAAATGTGATATTGTAATTTATGCTCAGATATCTGCCTCTACCACAGATGTTGCCCCAGGCAGCTGCTTCGGCCCAGGTGACCCGTCTCTTCTCTATGGAGGAGTTGACTAGTTCAGTGATAGGGAGGCAGAAAGCTGAAGAGGCTGGACTACAGTTGCTCAGAGTCAACCCACCTATTGAAAGCACTAGAAGAGCTACAAAATCTCCTAGCTCTATCTCGATCAAGAGGCAAACACACATCTTAATTTTCATGTTATTGTTTTTGTAAAATGATCATTGTCGTAGTCTTATATTTATTGTGTTTTTTTACAGGCAGAAGAGAAGAGAGCAAAAGTCTGGGAGGGAAAGAAAAGCAGAGGTCACGTTTAAGCCCGAGGAGTCCATCATTCCTACACAAGAGGT
>JANJYQ010328097.1:0-14794 GCA_024605255.1 Rastrelliger kanagurta | reverse complement strand
TTGGCTACTCACCCCCAATTTGGTACATTTCCAGGTAAGGAAGCTCAACATCCATTTTTTTTTGTATTTTGAATTTATGAATGGTGATCAAAGTCATATGAATGATTTCGACATGTACTAAAATAATTAAATAATTTCTGAGATAGCAATAATATATATTAAAATGTCATACCAGTAAGAAGAAAGTAAATGGACATCTTAAAAAGCAGATGCTGTTTCAGAGGAATGCTGCTCTCAGGAAACAGCTGTGAAATGTCCAACAGAAAAGTTATTTTACAGGCACCTCTGCTTTAACTCTCAGCATAAAGGAATAAAATCACTTATCAGTGGAAAGCATCAGTTATTATTTCAGCTCAAATGTGAAACTATTATTTCGAACTGATTAGTGTGATAAGTTTTAATAGGTTGGATAAATGACTACTTTTATAATATGTAGGCAGATTGTTGTCTGCCAAACATATTATCTGGATTGTCTGTAGAATGCCTATTGACTGCTTAGTGTCACTTCTCCAGACTGGTGGCGGGCATCTGAGGCGCAAACCAGAGGAGCATCACCCTTCTTCCCTCCTCTTCTGGGTCTGCATCCTGTGTTTGCACCAACCTTCAAGAACCATGATCCCATTCACTTGCAGTCCCGTACCTCAGGTAAAAAAAAAAAGCTGCAGTGTGGGACTTTCTGATATAAAGTGAGTTTAATCAGTATTGTGTGAAATAAGGGCTTGAATGTAATGGATGATCATTCGTTTCTGCATTGTAGGCTTAACACAGCTGTTCAGCTCTTACTGTACTTATTGAACACTGACTTAAGTTCAGTTGTTGTTTTGTATCATTTTCCTTATTTTTTATCGTCATCCTAATGTGTATGACTCATATTGTTCTCATGAATATCCACCTGAAGAAAAGTACACTGTCAATTTCTGTAGGCGTGAATGGAACAGTGAACGGCAGGAGTGCGTCTTCTCCCACTGGGAATTCTGCTGTGAGCAACAGTTCAATTCCAGCTAAGGGAAACAAGGAGAAAGCCAAAGCTAACTGTAGTCGGAGTCAAAAGAACAGCCAGGACAAGGGCCAACTACATCAGAAGAACATCCAGAAAACAAAAGAAAAGGTTCTTTTTCTTTTGTTTTGTGTTTTGCAATACACTACACGAAAAACCTACTGTACTGCTTTGTCATACATTTCTGAATCCCCTTTATTTGTTATAAGAACTTATGGACTTTTTGTTTTGAATTATTGCTCAGAAACTCACCAGAAAAACACTAGAGACATCAAGCATGAGTGGCAGCCATTCGGGATCCTTGTCAGATAGCTCCAGCGATAATGAGGAGAGCAGCAGTGATCCCGATGACATAGAGGAAGATGAAGAGGACAATGATGACGACGAGGATGACCAGAGCAACGATAGTGAGGACTCTGATTCCGAAAAAGAGAGTCAAGTGAAAAGGAAAGTCAAGGTAATTGTTGGTGTTTTGCATTCAGCAGAATATACAGATTTTTGAAAATCCATTGACCACAGTTGTAAGAAGCTTGATAAAGATAAAATTTATTTAATTATGAATGATAGACAAGGGCATATTGTGAGGTGTTGACTAAACTGAGATGACTTTTGGTATTATAACTCCTCATATAATAATTTTGAAAGTGCCAATGTCCCTTTGCAAAACTGCTCTCGGTTAAATACATGTTAGTTGGGATTGACAAAAGCTGTCGTATTGGTGGGTGGCAAACTGGATGAATGTGCTGGATGACAGAGCTGCCACTGTGATGCTCTCACAGTAGAAGCTGACATGACATGCTGTCTTCTCCCTGTTTCCCTCGTCCTCCTACTCAGCGGCTGACACAGAACACTTGTGAGAGTAAAAAGAAGAGACCTTGCACTGCTGATGAAACCACAGCTCAAGACAGTCAGAGTGTTCTGGCTCAGCAGTATGTTGACAGTGTTCTCTTGACTTCCTCATACCACTTCCAGCCCTCTTCTCATCCCGCTGGCCTGCCTCAGTCCACAGCGCTGTTCCTCCAGAGCCCCAGGACTGCTGAGGAGGAAGGCAAGCAGCACATCAGTGTCATCCAGACCACAAGACTGGCAGCAGGCAACAGTCCCTTAGCACAGTCTCACAGGGAGGCTTCTCCTTTGCCATCCCGATCATCACCCAGCTTGATCTCCTTCTCCTCCTCCTCCTCACCTAAACACTTGCCTCCTTCCACATCACCAAAGCACTTATCTCATTTGGCCTCACCAAAGCATAGCTCTGTCTCCTTCTCTCCCAAACCTCTTGCTCTCTGTTCCTCTTCTAGGACTCTGTCTCTGTGTTCCTCACCTAAACCCTCATCTGTTTCCTCACTTAAGCCTCCCTCCCTCTCTTCTTTACCCAAAGCACCAACCCTGTTAGCCTCTCAAAAATCCTCACATAAATCCAAATCTTTGATGCCCTCTTCCAAGCACACACAGCTTGTTGATAGCACGAAGAGCAGTGGAATGTTCCCTGATGAAAGCTCATTACATAAGAACAGTTTTAAATTGAAACAGGTGAGTTGTGTTTTTGTTCTCATCACTTTCCTCTTTCTTTGTTTCCTGAACTTTACCAAATGTAAATCAAATCAATTACTTTAATAAAGCAGGAAAATAGTTTTCACCTTCTTTTGCTAAATAAGGAGCCATGTTGTCTTGTATTGTCTATCATTGTTTGTCATAAAATAAATAAAAATCAGTCTCTTCCCTCACAACAGAAAATTAATGTTAAGCACTGTTATTGGGGCTTTTATTATACTGCAACTGTGAATCTGACTGCGACGTGACTAAAAGTGACAATGCATGTAGCTCTATTGGAAGGCTTCAAAAATTGACAAGCAATTAGCTCTGTTATGTTTTGGGTTGCTTGTTATCAAGAGAGAGAAACCGGCCTGTTTAACAGGACTCTGTTATTATCACTATTCTGAGAAGGAGGGAAAATGTAGAAATCTGTAACAAGAGGGTTTTAATTCATATGTTGGTGGTACAATAAATGCAGGCTTTTGATTGCCACACTATGACAATAGCAACAAATACAAGATGACAGCTGAAGTCATAAGATGGAACTAAGCCAAATAATTAGAAAATATTTTTCACAGTAGCCTTTTTTTCCTCATTGTTGTTGACATGCTTGAGCCTGCTCGTGATTGTTCTTCTCTCTTATTACACCTTAAATTCCTTCATTCACAGCCCACTGTAATGTAATGTGAGTGACAGTTTCTGTAATTACTTCTTTTTTTCTTTGTTTCCCTTTCTCCCTTATTTTTGTTTAGACCCTCCATTCCAAGGACCCCTCCAAGCAGGCTTTCTCTATGCAACATGAGGAACAGGAATGGTACAGAAGTCACAAAACTTCAGCTTCCTCCTTAGATACATTGAGCAGTCATTTACTCACTCTCCCACACAGCAATGAGACCAATCTGTTCATGAACCATCACTGTAATGGAGCAATCCATAGCTGCGTTCAGGATGCCCCCTTGTCCCTGGTCATTAAGCCTCGTAGCCAGGGAAGTGCCCCTAGCAGCAAGCCAGTCCTGGCAGCCTCCAGCCCCCACTACCCCATGCCTGCCAACTTGAGCACTAGCACCAAGGAGCCATCAGGCAGCTCTGCTGCCCCCCTTAAACCTTCAGCCCCATTAGGCTTTGCTCACAGACCACGAAAGAGGAAAATTCCCAAGCCTAAAATCGACTCGTCCTGTCCACCTGTGAACTTGGTAAGAAGCAGTGAGTCTGATATCCACAGCAGCAAGGACTCTGATGACTCTTTAGAAGATGACTACAATGATGATGAAGACGATGATGAAGATGACGTTGAGGATGAAGATTCTGGCAGTAGCCTGTCAGGTTAGATTAAATAGACCTTTCTTTAATTTGATTAAAAAGGGAAGCTGTTATACCAGGTATCTTCTTGAAATTAGCTGGATGTGCGAGGAATGTTAATTTTGAATACAATTCCACTGTGTGTCTTTCTCTGTCCCGCGGGAACCTCCTACAGAATCGGAGAGCAATCTGGAGAGTGACTCTGATGGTTCTGAGGATGATAAGGAGTGTGGGGAGACGGAGGCAGATAGTGATGCAGAGAGGACTCCTTTGATTCTGGGCAAAGCATCCTTGTCTACTTACAAGTCCTCCTTGAGCCTCTCAGCCAATTGCTCCCTGCTTAACTTGCAGGTTATCACACCCCCTAATCGGCCTGGTAGTGTACTCACCCCCACCACAGTGACTACCTCAGGGACATCGAGTAACCACAGCACCCCATCCCCGTCCTTCACATTTACCTCCCTGCCAGGTAACAATCATGCATTTCATGTCTGCTTTCTAAAATACCAAATGCTCAGATCACTCACTGTACATCTGTAACAATTGCTGAACAGTTTTAAGGTACTTGATGTAATGCTGGGCACTGACATCATGTCTATGCATGAGGCATAGTGTGAGCAACACACATAGGATGAGTTCTAGCACAAATTATAGTGTTATGTGTAGGTTATATGCATTGTGTCACTGTAGTTATATGCCTGAATCACAAGTGTAAAAATACAGTTTGGGTCAAATTTATGCTTACAGTGTGTGTGTGTGTGTGTGTGTGTGTGTGTGTGTGTGTGTGTGTGTGTGTAACGAGCTGTTATGTGGCCTGTGTACACAGCTCTATTGATTTGAATATAAGTACATCTTGATAGACCACTGAAAAACACCTCCTGTGTGGGGCACACTAATGTGAGACTCAGGCTTCAAGACAGTATAGTAAATAAAGCAGACAATAAACTCTCATGCTTATTTTATCAGTAAGATAACATGATTTCTATTTCATAAAACGACCTCCTCTAAGACAGTAGTTGCATCATTTTTCTATCTCCAGCAACCTTTGTTTTAATATCGTAACTCAGGCAGATGCGTTATAAATCTGATATTGGCTTAGTTATGGGTTGTATTTTATTACTAACAGAACTGGAGTCTGACTCGCCATTAATTGGAAAATATTCATTTCTTATTCTATTATTTCCTGCTATGGAGTAATGGAAGAATTATGACTCTTGATGAACTTACAGAAACATTTAATAAAATGAGGAATCTTACTGCATTTTATCACCACCAATACTGCAACCACTGAGCTAGTGAACTTGCAGTAAGTGGTGTCGGAGAGGCTGGTTCCTAGACAAGCTTTGCTTCTGTGTTTGGCACCTCTCTTACAGTTTGTGTCAAAAGGTCTAAATGTTGTTTGGCTAATATTTGATATTGATGTGCATGTATAAAGTACTGACCCTGAATTTAGCTAAACCTATTGTGTTGTACTAAAAACAAACTGCGCTGGCCTGGGTTGTTTACTGTTCAATGAATAAAACAAATATTCAGAGCAGATTGATATTCCTAGCAGGGTCTCCTTTTGTAGAATACATTATATTTGCAACACTATGCCTGTGTTGTGGATACTCTGTAAAAATGGCAGGATTTTGCATTCGCTCAGGTCCCACTGGAGGTGTGAAATGTGCTGAGTCATTTCTCCTGTTTTCTAGGATCAGGGAAGAGAAGAAGAATAACTGATGAGAGAGTGCTGCGATTACCTCTTGAATTTGGGTGAGATGGTGTACATATACTCTGTATTGAAAGACCCACACAAAGATTTGATAACATCTGACTGTATTTTATTTGTTGTAGCTGTCATGTTTACTGTATTTTTGTTGTTAATGCAGTTGCACTTATACTCACTGACAACTGACCTTTCCTTAAAGGCCATTTGTAGCTCAAGACAAACACAACATATCTCTTTGTTAGCAATAAACAACAAGTCAATGAATGAGTTTTAGTAAATTACCCCAAAACTCCTTAACTCCCTTAAATTATATATTTGTCTGTCCTGTGTAGTTTAAGTGGGTAACTGGGAATATGAAGCTGCAATTCTACTAAGATTTTGTTTTCCAAGGTTAATTATTTTAAAGGTTAAAACACTGCTGGAATAGTTTTAGCACAGTAACATCTTCATCAAGAGCTGAATAGGGTGCACCACAGTAAATATGTGGCCCCTTTTTAGGGGCTTCAAAAAAGCCCAGTCCTGAACAGCAGGTCATAGTGGGCAGGAAATGAAGTGAGGCCCAACAGTTCAGACACAAGGGGTTAATTGCATCCAGCCTCACAGACATGCAACATTAGCAGCTCCCTCCCCACAAATTTTGCAGCCTTGGATCAGAACGCCTTTCATCTTCCAGGGATGTTTTTCATCAGCAGGTTCACAGGAAACCAAGGCTACACGACTGTATTTCAACCTCTGCTCTGTTTAGAATAACAGCCTACCTGCCACTTGTGTAAGCCATGGCTGCTCTCCAGCGGAGCTCATGGGAATTGAGGGGTTGCCCCACTTGGCCCACAGCCATTTAACAGTGTGACTACTGAAAGGGTCAGAGGACAGCAAGGCCACAGACTACACAGTGCACAGCTGTACAGACATCATTTACATAGTTTATTTGCTTGTTTGAGAAGGGGAAGTGTATCCAGTCCAATATGCAAGGAAATAGTAACTGAATGTTTTGTCATATAAAGGAGGTTTTTCATGATAGAAACATTTCACTGATAGAATATATATTAGTGATGACAGAATATAGTTTTTGGGAGGTTTTTTTTTTGAGGAAAACCCCAGTTTTTATTTCTTTGCTGGATAACTATATTTGTACTGTCTTTGCAATATCTTTGTTCTGCAGGTGGCAGAGAGAGACACAGATCAGGAGTGTGGCAGGTCGTCTGCAGGGAGAGGTGGCTTACTTTGCCCCATGTGGGAAGAAGCTGCGTCAGTATCCTGATGTAATGAAGGTAAATTCATAATATGTTTATTTCATTAAAAGTAGAATGGCAATGGTTTTCCCTTACTCACTGCATCCCTACAGCATTGAGTAGTTGCCTGTATGTGGGAAATGATATTCTTGGAGATTGACCAGTTTTCATGGTTGAAAGTTCCTTCCAGTGTTTAATTAATATGCATTCTGTCTGCAGTACTTACTCAGGAACGGAATAACTGAACTCTCACGGGATAACTTCAGCTTCAGTACAAAAATTAAAGTTGGTGACTTCTATGAAGCCAGAGAAGGACCAGAGGTAAATATTTCTGCTTTTTTTGGTCTTATCATTACCTCGATAGATCTGTTGTTATAAATTCCTCCATCATTGTGTAGCCATTATCTAGAATTCATGTTAAGTTTCTTCACAGACAAATGTTAGTATTTAATCGATGTAAGAAAAAATATTGTTCCAATTTGTCATTGTCATGTGATTTACTACCACAAAAAAAAAATAATAAATTGTGAATTATGAATTTCACAGTTGTTTTAGAAAACAATTAGGTTTAAATTTAGACCACTTTAAAATGATTAATAAAAACAATCTCATATTTCTTGTTTGTTTTAATCCCTCTTCCTTCTAATTCAAATGAATAAGGGTTTACAGTGGTTCTTGCTGCCTGAGGAGGAGATTGCTCCGAGTATCATAGCAATGGATGGGAGGCGCAGCCGGCGAACAAAGTCTGAGCACCAGCCAACAGGTGACGGCACTGGGGACAGAGGATGGAAGGGTCATCTTCCTAATGTTAGTGAACCAAACCTCCAAGATGTTAGCGATGCTAAGCTGCTACGTAAACTGGAGGCTCAAGGTCAGTTCATATCATAGAAATATGTCACCAAATGTGTTCAACGCAAAGTATAGCTTAAAAAACAACAGCCATTAGCTGTTTATACTCTGTCATTTCCACTGTATGGTTTGCTGCATCAGTGTTTTTTTCCTGAGGATAATTGATGTCACTTCCATTAATGAAGTTTAATAGCTTTGTAGAGGTTAACAGCAGAATTCATTTAAAATATCAAGGGGGGTGTTTTGGTGCCAGTAAAATTAAGCTATAAGAGTTTATTTGTAGAATCATACATGATTAAATCTATCTCACAAGACATTCATCAATAGTCAAAAACACGATGTAGACATAATATTGAGCAAGGGGCTTGAGACATGTACTGTAGTGTTATTTATTAACTTGCTCGTTTGCTTTCACATTAAATCACTTTAACTGCTGCATCATTATTGCACTTCAACATAATACTGCAAGTTGCTGCTAAAAGACCTTTTTTTTTCTCTGAAGATTGTTGTGAGGTATTTTGGGCAACAGTGTTTGTGAATAAATTTTAAACCTGTGATTTCTATAACATATTTCATCATGTTTCAGAAATCGCTCGACAGGCAGCACATATCAAAATGATGAGAAAACTTGAGAAGCAGGCCTTGGCACAAGCAGCCAAGGAAGCAAAGAAACAACAAGGTAAACAGCTGCTGTCTAGTTAGACATGCTCTCCCCTCTTAACCAATATATCATATATTGCGTGCAGGCCTCATTTGTTTGTGTCTTCCAGCAATAATGGCTGCTGAGGAGAGGAGGAAAAAGCGGGAGCAGGTGAAGATTCTTAAACAGCAAGTAAGGGCTTTTCTATGCATGCATTGTTTCATTTTTGCATACAAAGCTTTGTAATCTGCAGCTGTCCTGTTCATACTCAAGAGTTTATGCGGTCCAAGGTGAAAAGGTTTTAAGCACAGTTGAACTGCTTTAAGATTCTACAAGTAAGTTGCTGTTCTTCAAAATCCTGCTCCCTCCTCTTCGGTATAGACCTAATGTACTTCTTCACCCCACACCCCACTCACCCCCACTACTCTATAACATGCATGACTTAACAGTTAATTCATTTGATCTTGCCCTCATCCTTTTACCAGGAGAAGATCAAGCGCATTCAGCAAAATCGTATGGAGAAAGAACTCCGTGCACAGCAAATTCTCGAGGTTCGTCCTGAAAGTTATTGCAGAAACATTCTAAAACACTTCCTTTCTGCTGTTGATAGGATTTTTGAAAAAAAAAAAAAAAACGACCAAAGGCTATTCCTAAATTATGTGGTCCCACTTTTAGTTACATCTGCTGAGTACATGTGACTAATGCTTAATTGGTTTTTTGCAAAAGTGCCATTGAATATGAAAATCTCCTCAGACCAAGATGGAGCTTAATACAAAATACAGTATTTCATTAAGTAAGAGGTGGCTCCGAGTTTACCATGGCTAGGTGAAATACCTATTTTGCATTCACCCAATAATAGAGGCTGTGAAGTATTTTAGCTTTTATAAATCAAATTTCAGTTGACACGCTTGGCAAGCGGCTCTTAACAGGATTTCATTGCGGCTATAATTACTGATAGAAATGTTGCTTAATTTATTCACACTGCCTGCTGGTGTTTTATAATAACTACAGCCATTTTGTCTTTCGGTGCTAATGGTAGGAAATAATTATCTCATTGCTCAAGATGTCAGTATGGTAGATTTGACGTTATCAGTAAGCCACTGGCTGTATTCAGCTTTGGGTGGAAGGTTTTCTATTGACAGCCCTGGAAAACACACATAAAACTTGTATATTAATAATAAGTACAACACACATGATAACTGACATTTCATTTATAAACCAGATTTATGTTTTTTTTATGCATTAGAGATGATTTTCTTGTTTATAAATTTCAGGTACGGTAATTTTTTAATTAAAAAAATTATTTCAGATGATTTTCATTAATCAAAAAATTCAATACATTACATATTTATCATTTACCACTGTTTCATGACCTTAAAATCTGTTTTGCATGCACAGGCAAAAAAGAAGAGAAAAGAAGAAGCAGCTAATGCCAAAATTTTGGAGGCTGAGAAACGAAACAAGGTAAAATGATATTTAACAACAACCTCTGATTGTGTTGTTCACTGTTGCTTTCATTCTCAAACTGCCTTAAGATATCGTTACTGTAAAGACAGCCTGTTGCCTTGTTCAACTGCAATAAGTGTCCCTTACTGTTTGCACATGACTCTGAACCTTCTCTTTGCTCCAGCCTGTCTATAGTGTGATATTTGCGCTGCAGTATACTGCTTCTCAGTGCAAAGGAGATTTTCTCTGATAAAAGCAATGTATACGTAGCTGTCAAATGACAGCATTTCCTGTCACACTATCTCAAGTTTAGAGCCCTTAAGTAGACTGTTGATGAATATGATGAGAAGGCCTTGTGGAAATTATGTAAATTTGTATATATGATGTGATTTCTTATTAAGTTCATCATTATTTCAAAAGGAGAAAGAGATGCGAAGACTACAAGCTGTTATACTGAAGCACCAGGTAGGTATTTTAGTCCACATGGTGCTCTAATCAGTCATCATTTGCAGCAACTCAAATTAATATATATTTTTCCTGTCAAATTATGCTTTTGGGTTCTTGGGTTTTATTTTGGCTTACTATACATATTGGAGGTTGAACATTGCTTGCATTGAATTTCATGTGTGGTTTTCTATTTCTTAATACTTTGCCAACTCTTTCTACCAGGAGTTGGAGAGGCATAGACTAGATATGGTATGGGTATGTTTGTTTCTGTACATCTAACAACATATTGTGAACATGTTGTGATAAATGGTTGCCATCACAGCAATGCATAAAGGGTATCATTGGCTGCAGTCATACTACATCCCTCTGCATGGCTTTCCAGAACAGTGTACTGCATATGTCTGCGCTATTTGTCTCTCAGTGAAACCACATCCATTATCTGCCCAGTGCGATCAAAAATTCCTTGACTCTGCAGAAATTATATCAGGATGCAAAGCACTCTGATAGCCCGAAAGAACACTATCAATTACACTGTTTCTGTTTTAGATTGATTAAATTTAGGTGCTCAAAATCATTTTGCATGTGGGCCAACATTTCTAGTCCATTTTATCATCTGAGAGTCAATGTGCAGTTTGTATTCTCGCCTCTGATTTATGCTGAGTTTAGAAATCAAAAATTATATTTTAAGATTTATTAATGTTTGTTAATATTATTATTATTACTATTATTTAAAACCTTAATCATATTAATTGAATGCAATTTCCAGGAAATCTCAGTAGTTTCTTATGTTACTGTTTTTTGATGTATGTATTTTAATTTCAGTCAGTGGTTTGCTTGTGCTGCTGTTTATAAGTTCTAAAACTCCTGCACCAGCTTTCTGTCTGCTGCTTGTCAGTGTGCTCAAATTAGTTGTCTGTTTCTAATCTTAAGGTTATCCCGCGTGTACCTATCACTACCCTCATTTTGCTTTTTGTTCATCATTGTCTTTCTTTTGGTTTCACTTATCATGTATGTGCACTTCAACTGCAGTTAAAATGCAGAGACATTTGTGTGATTATTGTGACAAATGCCCATCTACTGTATGTTTCTTTTTTCCACTGTGCATGTCATGGGGTCAGTGCTGTGTTACATCTACAGTCAATTTCCTTTTTATAAAATAGCACTTACAAATAGAAGTAAAAATTGTATGTGCTCTGCCAGGAGAGAGAAAGACGCAGGCAGCACATGATGCTCATGAAGGCTGTGGAGGCTCGTAAGAAAGCAGAGGTGGGTAACTGCTGACTTGACATCTCCTCCTGTCCTCTCTCCATTTTTTTTTTAGTATATTTCTATCCCTTTGCAATTTCATGTAAAAGAGTAGCAGTCTGCAGTGATGGGACATAGCATAAAGTATGTGTGTAATGTAATTTAATGTAATTCAATACACTAAATGCATCATCCTCTGTCAGATAATTGAAGTGTTTGTTTATACAGCTCTTTTTATTAATTAGAAACAGTGGTCACTGAGGGCATAGGGTGTTGCTTCGTATTATATCCGTTCTCTAATGAAAGAGTGTAATATTTGACCAAGCAATATTAAACACAATGTTCAGCAGTAGTATTGATAATGCACATTTATGATAAGTCTTTATCTTGGTTATAGGAGAAGGAGCGTCTGAAGAAAGAGAAGAAGGATGAGAAGCGGTTAAACAAGGAAAGGAAACTGGAGCTCAGAAGGCTGGAACTGGAAAAGGCAAAGGAGATGAAGAAACCAAATGAAGACATGTGTTTAGCAGATCATAAGGTATTCATAGGCGGTGGAGCTGTTGGCAGATGAACATGAGAGTTCATATATGTCACTGTGGACGGTCTCCATCTGTGGAGTAGATGTCTGTGGAAAGATTAGATTTTCCACTAGCCCAGGGATTTTTGGACATGGAAATCAATCACTATAATCACTGTATGAACTATAGGCATGAAGATTAGAATTGCTTTTGACAAATTTATGGTCTCATTGTTTCTGTATCAGATCTACCAAAATAGATGCTTAATATCACTGAAAGCATCTGGAATTGATTAAACAGAAAGCAGGTCAAAATACTGCCACCAAGTGGCTACATATGACATTACACCCACCATCGTATTCCTTATCACTTGTAATCAAAGAATTTTTGGAAACAAGACTTTACATACTTGTCTAAATCTAATAAGACATGTACTGTAAAAAAAAAACCCACTGGATCTAACTTCTTCTTTGAGACATTAAACATATGTTAACTTGACACACAGTTCCTTGATGCTTGACAAAATATTTAAAACTATATTGCATTCTAATGTTTACAGTTTGTCTTCCAACTAGTATTGCATCTGTTTCTTTGGTATTCTTGGCATTCTTTTATGGTTTCAATTTTTTCTTTCCTTCCAGCCACTTCCAGAGTTGCCCTGTATCCCTGGCCTGGTCTTACCAGGAAGCACCTTCTCTGACTGCCTGATGGTGTTGCAGTTTCTGCGTAGCTTTGGAAAGGTCCTGGGCTTGGACATAAATTCAAACATGCTCAACCTAAGTGACCTTCAAGAGGGATTGCTAAACATTGGGGACAGTGCTGGCAAGGTGCAGGACCTGCTGGTGAGCATGGTCTCTGCAGCTGTGTGTGATCCTGGTATATCTGCAGGTCACAAGGTGAGTCTGTCAGTATTTGTCCTTGTTGAAATGCAGATGGCTGCTGTACTGTAATATATACATGTATACATGTAGAAAAACAAGTACTCTGCTGCTACTGTGCCAGAAAAAGGCAACAGAGAAAACATTTGGTTTCAGAAGTTGCTAATTTCTTGAAAGTTGATTTTTGTGTTATTAAAAAAAAACTTAGCTTACTGTAGGACAATAAATGTAAGGGCATGTCAACAGTGGCTGCCCTTGTAACAGCATGATCTTAATGTTTTTCTACTCATGTCCACACTGTGGACTGTGGCTATTTCCTGCTGAACAGTTGGAAAACACACAGCTTTATCAGTGCTCTGGCTGTGTGCAGCTAAATGACGAGGCTGATCTGTTTTGGAGGATATCACTGTTGGAAAGTTCATGTCGTAATTTTATTCCATGCCCCAAGGCCTTCTCCTCATGCTGTTCTGAAGGGTGTGATCATGCCCTTATGTGATTTTACATAATTTTACTCATAATAAGATTCTGTCTCAGGCTCCCACATTGAGGGAGATGTTTGTACAATGACATGTGATAGCGGACTATAAGATTACATGATCTTGACATCTGTAACATCCAGCATGTTTCATAATATCCGCACAGCTTTCCTGAGATGGCGAAGACAGCACTTAAGCACTTACCATTAGGAGATTATGGTGCCAAAGGACAGTCTTAAAACCAGACTCACTCTTATCTGCTTAATTATTCACCTATATACATACAGAAAAATATGGTTTAAAATTAGTCGATAAAAAAAATGTAAAATATTTGACAAATATTTTTTTGTTAAATACAATGACTAAACTCTAGTCTTGAAACACTTTCTATTAGAGCAAGACTGCCTTGGGGGACCACCTGTCTAATGTGGGGATGAACAGAGACAACGTGTCTGAGATCTTGCAGATCTACATGGAGGGTCACTGCGAGCAGACAGAAATGGCAGATTTAGCCCTCAGCCTCAGAACCAAGGCTTTTCAGGCCCACAACCCATCACAGAAGGCCTCCATGCTGGCATTCCTGGTTAACGAGCTGTGCTGCAGTAGGGCAGTGGTCAGGTAAGGATCTTGCCTTCCTCTTGACTTTCATATGTTTTTGATTCTGCCATTTGACTTATAAGACCAGCTTTCAGTTTTGTAACACAGTCATGTTAATGGGTTATGCATATCAAATTTGACTGTCACTAAATAAATTGCGGTCATTTAAAGGCTCAAGGTACAACTCTGTTCATAAAATAGACATTTGTTCCTTGTATGCATGAAGCAAATGAATTAATCTCTGTAGCTAAGGGTAAAAAGTATTGGCTTGTTTTATTCATGATTGCTTAAATTTTAACGAAATAATAAAAAGTGTCAAAAGGAATATGGCAAATTGTGGTCTCATGGACAGTTTCACAAGGTTGCATCAAACTATATATCATCAATTTTTTATTTGTGCTGGTAACACTTTGAAAGACATCTGATGCACATTGCAGTGTGGTGCAAATGCTTCATGTTCTTTTTATGAAACAAAAAGGGCACCAAAACGCCATTTCTAATGTCTGATACTTTGTAGTGAAATCGACAAACACATTGATCACATGACCAACCTAAGGAAGGATAAGTGGGTTGTCGAGGGGAAGCTTCGCAAGTGAGTATGAGTCCCCTAATTTATCATTAAAGACTCTACATTCACTTGAAACACTTCAAAGCTTCCATCAACGTCTACTCCATAATCTCACTTCAATTTCTTTTTTGTCCATTTTTGTCTTTTAAAGGTTAAGAAGCATTCACGCCAAAAAGACAGGGAAGCGAGACAGCATTGTGGGGGGAGAGGACAGCCAAACTTCAGTCATCCCCACCATCAGAAACAAATGCAAGAGGAAAGAAGGGGACAGTGAGGAAGAGGAGGATGAGGATGATGAAAGTGAGGACCAACGAGATGATGATGAGGAGGAGGAGGAGGAAGAATCTGGAGGAAAGAA
>JANJYQ010326748.1:4015-14531 GCA_024605255.1 Rastrelliger kanagurta | reverse complement strand
CTCTCTCTCTCTCTCTCTCTCTCTCTCTCTCTCTCTCTCTCTCTCCCTCTCTCTCTCTCTCAAGCCCCCATGCAGAGTTAGGGATGATTACTATGTAAATGAGTGCGACTAGAGGGAAGGAAGGAGGGATGGGGGGGTCAGACACACCGCATGGGGAGTACTTTTGTTCCTCTTTTCATTATCTCGCTCTATCGTTCCCTGGATCACCGCTATCTCTATGCCGAAGGAATATTTTAATATCCGTTACAGCAACACACACTCTGTCACTCCCTCTTCCTCTCCTCTCAACATCTAACCTACCCATTCACACATCCATCCATCCATCCATCCATCCATCCATCCATCCATAGTTCTGCCAGCAATGGTGAATATACAGACAAATGTACTGAGAGGAGTGAGAAGAAGACGAAGACATTGATTAAGGGAAGACGTATGACTCAGAGAAAGAAATGCAGATAGATGTATTGATGTCAACCTGGGCTGGGGTGAGGGGGTGTGGAGGGTAATAGTAGATAGATGGAGAGAAAGTCAGGAGTGGGCCAACGGATGACAGGGATATGTTGAGAAGAGTAGGGAGACAAGGACAGAGAAATGACGAGAGAGGGATACAGAGTGATAGCAGGAAGGGAAAGGAAGGATAGCGCAGTGGGGTAAAGAAGGATAGGCAGAGAGGAAAATACAGAGAGGGTGGAGACAAGAGGAATGGATGATGAACAGGGAACACAGGAAAGTAATAAAATGCCCAGTGGATTCTTCTATGACGGCCTGCTCATAAATGTGAAAAACAACATGAATACTAGAATCTATTTGCTCAGAATAAACCATTCTGCAGACGACCCAGCAGGATAGGACAGAGCTCCGCAACACTGCAGTGTCTTTGCAAGGTTTTACTGGTCTGCCACATTTACTGGCTCTTCAAACTATTTGACACTTGTATTGCAGTCTTCATTTCATCAGTGCATGAGCTACAGTCTGTCAGAAATGTAAGTTAGTGTCAAACTTGTGGGTGCAGTAAAAAAAAAAAGAAAGAAAAAAAAGTGATTTAGAGGGCGACACTTGAATGTTAGGTGAGCGTGGGTGTTAAATTTGCGATTGTGTTTTTCTTCACAGTAAGCGACAGAGCTGCTGAGAGGGCACATGTGTGTGTTTGTACCGGGGTGATGGGATACTTGAGGAGTAGATAAGTAGAGTTGATGGAATAAGGGTATAATTGGTGGGTAGGTGAATAGTGACTGGCATGCAGTAGAGAAATAGTTTCTGTGCGTGTGTGTGTTTGTGTGTGTGTGTGTATGTGTTGAAGGGACAGTGATGCGTATATGTCTAGACAGCAGACACATGGCTGGGTTAAACACACTGCAATTACACATCCACCTTCAGGTCATGTATGCCACTATATATGTGTGCAAGTGAGTGTGTGCGTTTTGCTGTATCAGTCAGTATATTTGTGCATTTGTGTTTGGTCGTGTGTCTCCTCTCCTCTCTGCGCTGTCTTGCTGATGCCCGCAGTAGATGCCTCATTAGTGTATGACTGTTCATGATATCTCTGACTGACTCATTTGTCTGTCCCCCATTGTCTTCCTCTGTCTTATATCTCTGTTTGCTTTCCCTGAGGAGAACAGAGGAGGAGAGGGAGCAGGCTTTACTCCCGCCAGTCCAACCCTCCCATTGTCTCTCCCCTCCAGCTTCATCCTTCCACACAGTTTTGCTTTATCATAATCTTCCCTAGAACCTCTGTACCTCCCATCTTACTCTCTTCTCCTTTCTCGCCACTGATTTGAGGGGAGAATACAGGGCTTGGTTCACATTAGAATGATGTTCACTCAGTCCTTCACATTATGTCCGCCTCTGCAGCAAAGTGACAAAATGATCTTGTGTTTGGCATCACCCAGATTTTACTTTGTGATGTTCAACAGATACAGTAAAATTTCCTGAGATATCATACTAGGGGCACTTATTACTGTGGCACAACATGGAAAATTCTTCACTATATATTCTTTTAATTCTTTTCTATTAATGTAGAGAATATGTCCAGTAGTGAACGCTTTACTTTAATATGTTTTTATGTATTTTTGTGAGTTATAGCAAGAATTAATTTATTCCATTCGTATTATTGTCCTTCAGATATCAGTAAAATATTTTTATTGAAAGAAAGAAAAGAAAAAATCTATATTGTGAGGTAATTATATAAAGTTTCTATAACATTTATGGTGTAATACAATATTCCAAGGGGGTGAAGATGCATGTCAGGTGCTCACACCAAATTAACAACTTCCTTTCCACTTATGGTTGTTCTCAGCTGCCAAGTGAGTATGAAGCCAATCCAGAGCTACTATTCTACAGAATCACCCACCTTAACCACCGGCAACAGTACTTGATCTGGGCTGCAGCCGTCACCACTGCAGGCCGGGGGAACTTCAGCGACAAAGTCACTGTGGAGCCAGCAGCCAAGGGTGAGTTAAACAATATCTGCAGTTTCATGATAACAGATATAATGTACAATAGAGAGGGGGGTCAGATGGTCAGAAGAGGTCTAACTGGGTTAAATCGGGGACTAACTTGGATGAAATGTTAAAGTTTTCTGGACATCTAGGGTATCTATAACAATTGTTGCAACAGCATTTCAGTGAGTATATTTTACCTTTAGTTGCAATATGCTACACATTGTACACAGTAGTTATATACTGTATGAAAAATTTACTTCAAGTAAATTTAGTCAGATTTTAAGCAAGACAACTAAAAGTATTTAGGTCTTCCACTCACCTGGCTTTCTGTGAGTGTGTATTATAGTATATTATCCATGTTCTGATGATTCGCTTGTTGTGTATCTCTCTGAAACTTTTATGACACTGACACTGACAGAATGCTGTAGCTTTCATCTTCAAGCCTCTTACTGATTGTACCATGCATTAAAAATAAACATTTTTAAAGGAGGTTTTGCTCTAGCCTAGTCACCAGATTGAAAGGTTGGCGGTATTTCTGCAAACCATGTTTAATTTTTGTTTCAATACATTTAATAGCATATTAACATTTGTACAATAATTAGCATAGGGAACACAATGTGGTTCAGAGGATCTATTAGAGCTCACTTCAGTGTCATTCTGTGGGATGGGTGGCCATCTAGAGAGAAAGCTTCATGTATGCAAAGCATCAAAGCAGCAGAGACCACTTTCCACCAACAGAACCGTGTATTTTTAGAGACACACTGCAACATATCTAGTCATCTTTTCTAAACGCTAACCAAGTGGTGTTTGTGCCTGACCTAACTAGACCTTAACCGCAGCATTGTCACACTATAAAACATATTTATTCAACTAATAAAGGCCATTTAACTGTGCTAAATGAGTCAGAAAAGCTTTAAAAAAAGGTTCAACATATCCATTGTTTGTAGAAATGTAGAATGCCAGTGTTTTATTCTGGCCATTCTGTTGTTATATCCCCTATAACTTTGTGAATCATGCTAATGTCTCTGTCACTTAGTCTATAATTCCCATTTTTGCATAATTTTCCAGCCCTCCTTCTGTTTCTGTGTTACTGCCTGTTTTGATTCTTTGCAGCACAGCAAGGTCTGCAATTGATTTCAGAGTTCAAAGGTCACCAGATAAACTGCCCTGATGCAGGGAAGTGATAAGCAGAGGAGCAAAAGGGAGGAAAAAAGGAGTCGACAAAATGATACAACATGAGCAGACTTAAGTAATACACAAGACAATAGAGAGGCAGAGTGTTTAAGAAAATGAAGAGGGCAGTCAGATCAATAGGCTTTGGATTAAAAGACAGGAAGAATAAGAGAGTAAGAATGAATAGAGTGCACTTTCCGCTGTGTTATCCTTTTCCTTATCTATTCGTTCCTTTGACTGCTGGGTGCAAAGATTTGCTAGTGATTGTGTGTGTCTTTGTGCTTGCATGGCTGGGTGCTGTAAAAGGCAATGTCCTCCAGGCTTGTCCACTCAATACTTCACATCACATCACATTTAACACAGATTTCTTCTCCACTAGCTGTGAATCACAGAAAACAAATTGCATATTTCCTTCCAGTAAATCCTGTTTATTGAAAGAATCCTGAAAAGAAAGCAAATCACTGTATGCAATGCATATCAATCATCACATTTCTATATTGATTCAGAACATTTTTAAACCTCCAAAGCATTTGTTTATTGGGCTTGAAAATTGTTTATTTGACAATGGCAAGATTAAAGGAGACCGACTACACGTTTCCTTATTTTCATTCACAAATATATGAGTAAAAATAAGGAATATATATATAATCTTAGTATCAGTGTTCATATTTATCATGGGCAAAGTGTCAAATATTAAGGTTACTGCATATATGTGTAGAAGTAATCCTCTGAATGCTCTGAATGTTTGGTTTACCGGTGGTTTTCCAACTATAATTTTTTAATTTAAAACAGTAAAGCAGGAAATGTGTTCGCACCAGTAACTTAACACAACTGTGATACAGCTGCCCCACACCAGGTTTCTAGAAAACTTTCCGATCCAAACCAAATGTCCTCATCTAGAGGGGAACATTAAAGAAACAGGAGCTAAGACTCCTTGTCAGCAGACAGAGGCTGCACCGAGGGGCTGTATAAAGATTCTGTATAAGATTAATAAGGAGTTTTTTTGAATTGTTCATGTAAAGCTACTCCAATGGAGTCCCAGAAGGCAAATATAGAGCTGGAAATTAGCATAATGGGTCCCAATTAACTGATTAATTAGGTCTTTTTGTGTTTGTTCAAGGGTTAATTCCAATACTACTGATGGATTTTTATTCAACTTCTCTGTCTCCATACACCTGTAATCTTCACATTTCTCTGTCCATCTTCTATCAGCCCCAGCTAAGATCCTATCATTTGGGGGCACAGTGACTACTCCGTGGATGAAGGAGGTACGACTGCCCTGTAGCTCAGTAGGAGAACCAACACCTACCATAAAATGGACCAAAGACAGGTGGGAATCTAATATGTAAACCTGTGTGTGTCCAACTGTAATATTAAGAGTGGATTTAAATTAGTTTTCTTATTTTTATATTTCTTAAATTAAAACCTTTAAAATGTTAGTTTACAAGGGTTATGTGTTGTTACACTGGATTAATGTTATGCAGTTACCCAGCTCTGAACCCTCTCTTTAACAGGAGCAGCACACCTCCTTAATTTTAACTTCCTTCAGATTATTTTGCAGCCTGTTGCTGAGTAATAATAGTTAAAACCTAATAATTTACATTAGAAGGTCATGATTCTCTCTTTTTTTTCTCTGTTAGTGAGGACACAGCCATCCCAGTGTCTCTTGATGGACAGCGTCTCATTCTGGCAAACGGCACCCTGGTGCTCCGCTCTGTCAAAGCTGAAGATTCCGGTTACTACACCTGCACAGCCACCAACACACTGGGTTTTGACACTATCATAGTCAACCTTTTGGTACAAGGTAGGAAAAAGTTTTTAGCATACATATAAATTCTCCAAAACTTAGAAAATATTATATCAGTATTATAAGTAATACTGAGTTGTTAATTCTGTGCATCTTGCCTCAGTCCCTCCAGACCAGCCGCGTCTTACTGTCTCCACCACCTCCACCTCCTCCATCACTCTAGCTTGGATACCAGGAGACAACGGAGGCAGCTCTATCAGAGGTACTTAGTCCTGTACAACAATGCTGTCTTTCTGTATATCCACATCTCTGTCTTCTTGTTTGTCTATGTGCAGTATCTATAGTCTGCCAGTCAATGTGTCTAAAGATTACACTATATGGAAACTTCCCTGTTTGTATATCATGTCAGGATATTTTGTATGTAAAAGCCGCCTCTGTTACATAACGTGGTTGTGACAAAATTTCCTCACTCTAACCCACTCTAAGATGTCCTCTTTTCTTTCTCTTTTATCTGGCACATTGTTGGTGTTCATATGGATCTATTAGTTTATTGATTGATGTCCTGGTTTTTATTTCCCTGTTAACTATGTGTCTATTTGATTATCTGATTGTTGGTGATTTCTGTGGGAAGATTGGCATGGTGTGTGCACCTCAATGGGTGTGCATGCAAATGTGATTTCAATCCCTTTTTCTTTGTTCAGGCTGTTTGTCAGCATGTGGGTGTTGCAGGATTGTCTGTTTAAACCATATCCTGTCTCTTTGTTGCTCTTAATAACTGTGTCATACTATCGAGCATAAGCCAAAGCAGTGAAGACAGAACTGGGTCCATCTATGGCAATTACAGTAGAAAATGCTGTTAAAACCTCCAAAGACATTTGCATCAATGCATTCCAAAAACAATTATTTGAACCATTAAGTCCAATATAATTTAAAGGTGGAGCAATGTAATATTTCTGTGGTTTTTGTGGGTTGCCTACTGCTAGGAGAACATGAATGTGCATGGATTGCAAGCATGAAATAGGAAGTAATCCAATCTTTGTGACACACAGCGTGTTAGTTGAGAAGCTTTCATTGACATTACCTTGGTAATTAGTATTTGGATATATCATCCAGTGTCTAATACATCCACAAAGCATGTCTGTATATCTTGTATGTACGCTAAAGTGTGTGTCTGTCAGTGAAGCCATCTGTACAGTGTCAGCAGCAAGCACAGCTGAAGTTCCCCATCAACCATCTATTTTGCATTACCACTGCAGTGGCATCTGCAGTTTATTCCTTTTCAGATGAAAAACAATGGCGTTCAAAAAAAGAAAAAAAAAACTCGGCTGATTTGGAGCCTTTTTAGAGCCTCTGTAATTAAAAAAAGGAAATAAATAATCAAATCCTGTAGGCTAGTAAAATTTTATGTTCTGTTATGTTCTGTTTTTGCTGTTCTGTACTGTTCTTGCTTCTATCTTCTGTTATGTTCTTCTGTTCTTTGACAGATAGAGGGTGACTATAAAACTTATAAACAAACACTGTAGGATCTGCACATGTTTAACCCTTCTAATGTTTTATACTTTATGATACCATTTGTTAGAGAAAGAGGAAGGAAAAAAGAGAAATGATACATAAAGTATAAAGAAAGAAAGATAAAGAGATATTCATATATATATAATTACATACAGACAGAAGGAAAGACCAGCAAAGATGGAGGATTAGATGGAAAGTGTCTCAGAACAGGAGGGAGTTGGTATTCCAAGGCAGCTGATTATAAAAACAGTCACCATATTGCACACCCTCATTTGCATAGATGCTCAGTCAGCGCCATCCCAGTCTTGGGGTTTGTAGGTAACTAATGGCGGCGTAGGAAGAGAGCAGCTAGACTGTCCTCTCATCTGAACTTGGTTGGGCAAAGGAAATACAGTATGACACTGCCATCTAGTGGAAGTAGTGGTATGAGTGCCATGAAGCTTAGTAGGGTTAGTGTAAGAAGAGTTATTCATCTTTGTGGTTAAAAAAAGAGACAATAATTTAATATGCAAGCAAATAATTGTTCTGTCTGCATGTCTGTGTGTGCAGGGTTTGTGCTGCAGTACTCAGTTGACAACACTGAGGAGTGGAAAGATGTGTTCATCAGTTCTAGTGAGCGCTCCTTTAAACTGGATAATTTGCGCTGTGGCACGTGGTATAAAGTCAAGCTGGCTGCCAAGAACAGTGTTGGAGCTGGACGCATCAGTGAGATCATTGAGGCGAAGACTCATGGGCGAGGTGAGAAGTTTGGAGTGGCAGGTGAAGAAATGGATAGAATAATGAATGATAATAAAAAAAAACAAATAAATCTGGTTGATAATAGCTCTGACTGTTCTCACTAAAGTTTGTAATTTCATCAAGTAAACACATGGACTGTCTATCCACACTGGACTGTAAAAAGTGTTTTTACAGCTTGGTATGCAGACTAGGAATATGGACAGACAAGTTCAAGTTCCAGTTGGAAAGGAATAATATACTGGAGGTGATTAAGATGCCTTTCAAATGGCAATTTGAGAGATCTGTTCATTATAATTAACGGTGAAGCTCTTAATCAATAGCATTCATTCAGCATTATTTAAAACAAAATGCATGGTCAACAACAGCATCAACAGAATACAAAATACATATATGCACTCATTAAGTACACATTTAGTCTCTTGACAGAGCCATTGTTTGAACAAGAAAAATTACAAAAATAGCATTTTTCTTGGATTAAAGCTATTAATCTTTTTTTAACCTATGTTTTTGTGATTGCATCAAAAAGTGAATTATTTATACATTTGTTTTTCATTTAAATCCTGTTAAGTATGTGTTGTAAAGCAAAGCTACATATTTTCTTTTCTAGCAGTAATACATGTACAAAGATAAGTTACTGAGCAAGATGTAGGTCCGTTTATGTTTTATGTCCCAATTTCTCCATAATTCATGTAATCACATAAAAGTATATGGTACAACAATTGCAATTCTCTAGTGATCTGAACACATATTAGGGAACATGTCATGATGTAATTTCTTTTACAGAGCCCCAGTTCAACAAGGATCAGCCAGTCTTCACCCACATCAACTCCAGCCACGCCCGCCTCAACCTGCAGGGTTGGGCCAGTGGCGGTTGTCCAATCAGTGCTGTCACACTAGAGTTTAGACCAAAAGGTTTGTCACTGCTTTTCAAGTGTTCTGTTGATATATTCTGTTGGGCAAAGGGAAGCTAAAATAAAAAAAGACTCATCTGTGGTTTTTGTGTCTGTTGCAGGTACATGGGCATGGCAGAGTGTGCGTACCAATGCTACCACAGATGTGTTCCTGGCAGAGTTGCGTGAGGCCACCTGGTATGAACTGAAGATGAAAGCATGTAACAGTGCTGGCTGTGGTAACCAGAGCTCCCAGTTTGCAACACTGGATTATGATGGCAGTAAGTAGAGGTTTCTCTTTGTTTGGAATTCCATTTAAATAAATGTTATTGTCTTTGACAAAACATTAAACTGTGATCAAACTACATGAAATTACAGTTACTATACTCTTGTCTTCTCATCTGCAGGTACAATCCCTCCAATCAAATCTCCCCTGGAAAAGAATGACGACGTCAAGAAGCTGTTTTCGATTGGCTGTCCTGTGATCTTGGTCACTCTGGGTGTTGCACTCCTCTTCATCATTCGCAAGAAACGCAAAGAAAAGAGGTTAAAAAGATTAAGAGGTGAGATGATAACAAAATTGAGAGAAGAGAAATGTGCCAGGAATGAATTGGCAATAAGAACAAAGCAGTCTTCAAAGATTTTTGATGCAGAAACAGACTTCTCAGAGATTCCTGAATAAAGTCTCTAGAGTTGTATTTATTCTAAAAGATTTATTTGGCTGTCAGAAAAAATAATTCCTCATGTTCTTTGCCCTTTCTAGATGCCAAGAGCCTGGCAGAGATGCTGATCAGGTAAGACTGCTGTTTCCTAGTCCTTCTCACAAAATCAGTTTGAAGTGTTATATATTATAACTCAATATACACTCCACAAATCCCTATTTTAACAAATTCCCCAAACCATGAATGTTTCTCTGTGTGTGCCTATCTCTGGAGTAGTAAAAACAACCGCAGCTTTGACACCCCAGTGAAGGGACCTCCTCAGGGCCCACGGTTACACATCGACATCCCCAGAGTGCAGCTGCTAATTGAAGACAAAGAGGGCATCAAGCAAATCGGTAAGAGAGATAGAAAGGGACATAGAAACTTTTTGTGCTTGTGTATGTGTGTGCATTCACATGTATCAGTGTTGGAACATACTTATAGTTGTCAGTATGGTTTTAACCTGCAGTAGCTGCTTTTCTGAAACATTCGTTCTGTCTCCGATAGGCGAGGACAAAGCCACCATTCCTGTGACAGACACAGAGTTCAATCAAACTGGAAATCCTCAGAGCTTCTGCACAGGCGTGTCTGTCCATCACCCTGCTCTCATCCAGAACACTGGTCCTTTGATTGACATGTCAGACATCAGGCCAGGAACCAGTAAGTGCCATCTCTCTCCTTGCAGTTTATTTTATTAGTGAAAGTTTAAACTAACTGAAGCAGTATGGTAGCAACCACTGGTATAAATGACTTCCTCATGATAAGGTACAGTGAATCTGTGATGTTAACTTTTGCAATTTCCGCTTGATTATTTGCTGTGTGTTTTTTTTTTAACTTTTATTCATATTATTTACCATTTACTGTACATAACATAAATGAATTGTGTCGCATAGAGTATGACTTGCATTTTTACATCATTCACTTCCCTGGCTTTAAATATCTTCTGTACATATACACAAACTTCTAATTTCTACATCAATTTTCCACCAGACCCAGTTTCAAGGAAGAGTGTTAAATCGGCCCACAGCATCAGGAACCGCTACTCCAGTCAGTGGACTCTGACCAAGTGCCAGGCCTCCACGCCAGCTCGTACTCTCACCTCAGACTGGCGCACAGTTGGCTCCCAGCATGGCATCACTGTCACAGAGAGTGACAGCTACAGTGCCAGCCTCTCACAGGACACAGGTTGGCACATGGGTGAAATGACACTTACAGCCATTAACATGCACATATAAGTAAGGCTATTTTTTAAATGTGAGGGAGAATGTGTTTTGGCAGTGAGTTGCGTTGCTAACACTGGAGAGAATATGTTTA
>JANJYQ010325862.1:0-14375 GCA_024605255.1 Rastrelliger kanagurta | reverse complement strand
TTTTTTTTTTTTTACAGATATCACCTATTAATTTTGCTCTCAGAGTGCACCAAAATTATGCATCGGACATAAAAATGTATCCCTTGGATATTCAAAATCAAAGACAATATTACAATGTCAATATAATATCAATTTATTGTCCAGCCCTTATCAGCAATTATAATCAACTTTTTAAAAAAGTATTTTGGGGGAGACTATACAGAGAGGTTCAGCTTTAATACATTTTGTTGATTTTTTATATTAAAAGATTTGTTAATGATAATGAGTGTACTTTTCATATGACCTGTCCTAGCACTGAGCTGACAGCATGTTGCCTTGGTACCTCTGTGTATCTGTCCACACAATAGACTTGACAGAAAGTCACAGATGCTGACCTATATATCTATAACTCGCTTTGCTTTCGTGTGTTGGTCTTGCTCTGTGAGCGTGTACTGCTGTCACACAACGAGAGCCTAACACCGACAGTGAATTAGAAATGGGATTAGCTAATTAACATCACCCAGCCAATCCCTCCCTCCCCACAGATTTAGAGACACAACTGTGGGAGGTTACGGCCATGAGTCAACAGCAGCGTTAATTAATACACATGGGGAAACAAACAAACAAACACACAGACAAATTGAAGAGTGAACAAAGGAAAGAAAGCTTACTGTACCTGTCATGCTGTCTGAAGGAAACTCTCCAGCATCTATGGAGTCAGGCAGACTGCAGCTGGGGGACAAGATTATTTAGTTAGAGATGCAGCAGTTACCAGTAATATTTGGAAAAAAGAATCACAGGGTTACATTTTCACCACATTCAACAAAGACAATTTACATTTGTTTTAAATCACAGGGACCAAAAGCAAGCTCTGCTCTTTATCATAGCTTTGCAAAAACAACCTCATTGTACACACATACTCTGAATATTACGGTTTTTCGACAAACACAAATGAGTGGTGTTTATGTATTACTCACGCTGGGCCAGTTCCACTGAGCCCTAAGGACGCTCCATAAATAGCTTAAGAATGACTCTCTGCTTCATTTACATCCACTCTGGCAGAGCCTCTTTCTCAGTGTGTGTGTATATGTATGTGTGTGTGAGAGAGAGAGACCATGTGCCAGTGGCAGCCTTGCTCTCAAGTTCAGACAGACAGGAGGAGGGAAAAAACAGACAAATCAGTGGAGGCACGGAGGAGGACGCTTTCATTGGTGGACAAGTAGACTACTGTGACTCTGATCAACTAAGCATCACACAGCGATGGGACAGTGTCGTCACTCACAGACACCGTACAAAGCACCAAACAACAGCAACACACATCTAGATCACAATGACACTAATGCAACCAGGGCAGCACTGACACAAAACAAGTGTGTATACTAATAAACAAACAATAATAATAAGATTTGGCTTTGGTAGTCCTACAATGTGGAAATTTACAATATTGCAACTGCAAAGTGTCACTGGCCGCAATCAGTGTTATGTCAAATATGTTAAAAAACAAAACAAAACATACCATTACATTGCAAAAGTGGATTATATTTATTCCACATTTAGTTCACATTTATATTCCGGTATATAAAATCTGATTTTTATGAAAAAATACTGGTTATAACCAACTGACATTGGGTTGCATGGCATCATAGACCCAATAAGATAAGATATACTAACCAACAAAGTGGACAGTAAAAGTAAAAAGCTCCAATATAAAGAATAAAGAACAATAAATAATACTTGAAAAACAATGAAAAACAATGGTAGTAAGAAATATAGTAAATAATACTAAGAGAAGTAACCCTATATTACACAACGGTGATGTAGTTTCAGGTGTAGTTTGTCACATTGTCCAGGTTGGGAACAGTAGAAATCTGCACATTTAATCATACTGTTCATTTCGTATTAGTTCATGTTCCCTCTGACATCTATACACTTGATTTCCCCTTTTTTTAAAAGCAGAAAAACAAGAACTATTTGGTTCTGAGCTCATGTCCCTCAACCTTGACCCTTGTGTCTAATAATATAAATGTCCAGCTTTGAATAACTTCCTCTCACAGCTCCCCTGGCACTGAGAGTACAGCAGCTCTACAGCTCCTCTGCTTTATCCATCACAAAGATCTAAAGGTTTCAGCGTTATTGTTTTGTGTTTCATGTAAACTGTAAAGCAATGTTTTACTCTTTTTAAAACCTCTATAAGGGAAAAGTAGTACCATTGCTGCTTATATTAAAATTGTTAAGTATTTAGATCCTTTACTCCTGTAGAAATACTGATGTCACTGCTGTAATAGTATGTATTATCATGCAATAAAGTGTCACATGTGACTGTTGTACTCATACATATTATATGATAAGATACAATAAAATGCAAAAGCAGAATTTTACTATTGCAGGGAGCTGAATGGAGCCCACGTTGAAGTCATTTACAAGACTGCACTTAATGGTTAGTTTGATTATTGACTTTTTTTTTTAACTTTAATTAATAAGTTGATTAGTTGCTCATGTTAAATAAAACACAAAACAAAGATAATAATGATAAATAAACAAAACAAACATAATTATACTCATATGATTCCAGACATTTTTAGACATTTTCAGAATTTGAATATCAAAAATTTAATTGAAGACATTTTGACTCTACATTTGGGTAAATATCTAATATCTTGTCCAGTTTACATTGCCTTTCCTGATGATCTGCAACTCGGGGAAGTATCTCTTCTAGAAATTCACGTCATTTTTAGACAATGCAGAGTTACGCTTAAACAATAAAGCACAATGTCACTTCTCTTCCTCATCTTTGTTTCGTTTGACACCAAGCAAAGGAACCTAACATCATCAATCAATGCAAGACATTAAGATACAATACAGAGCCTGACTGATACTGGATTTTTGAGCCAATACCAATATATACTGGCTGAAAATCTTATATATGCTGATATTAATATATACTTTTTTCATTGTGGTTACCAAACATCTTTGACAAAGGATGCTGTGATTTTACAGTTTACAAACTCTAATTTATAAAAATATGACTGAATGATTAGTGCACTGAAAATAAGTAAACTTCACTGGAAATGTAATTATTATAAATTCCTATATATCAGTGCATGTCAGACAACATATATGCCAATACTGATATAACAAAAGTATTCACAGTTTTTAGGCTTTTACAAACGTGAATGAAAGTAGCTACAAGAACAAAGTGGATAAAAAAAAAGATATAATATGAAGTGGACAAAAGTAGTTGTTGAAGAATATGAGCAGCCTGATCACCATATCCTGCTAAAAATGATGAATGTGCCTAAAAAATGCGCTTGATAATTATTGCGTCACTGAGATTTCACATGCCAAACAACCCCTTCTTCCTGTGTAGATGGAGAGGAAGCACTCAACAACAAGAGCCATGATAGTAGTAAAAGCACCTCACTTAAACATGAGAAACCGCTTCAAATTGGCACCGCCACAAATAAACCACTAAAATGAACAATATATAACATTGTGTCGGTGTTACTGACACAGTTCTCCTCTGTGCTACAGTTGTAGTAACCCCTCCAGCTCTCAGTGGAAACAATGTAAGTGGCTGTAAACAGTGACTTCCTCTTTTCTTTTTTCCCCTCATTTTGTACCAGCTGCTACTAACAAATATAAAAAGGCAGCTAACAACAATATCAACTACATTAATGAAGAACAAAACAAAAAACACAACCGGAGCGACTCACATGATGTAAAGTCATATTTATGAAACTGTATTAGTACACACTGAATCAGGTTTCAGAAATAGAGAATAAGTAATTCACACCACACATATCAGCTAACATCTTGGATTACTGAGGCACGCTTACCACCTGGATGACTGCTTTTACAAAGCACACAGCTGGGTTAGGTCAAGTCTGTTTATACAGCAGAAAAGGGGGACTAAACCAAGGACACTACAAACTTAAAACAGAGATGCTGTAACTAGCTTTTCACTGGAGCAGAAAGAGCTACACACAAGCAAACACTATGTAGCAAAAGCAAAGTAGAGCAGAGCTAATAATGCATGTTTCACCTACCACAATTACACTCTTCTCTCAAGACATGGCGGGCAAACGGGAAGAAAACAAGTAAATATGTATATATATAACAAGTTATCTCGACATTTTGGGTAAAACATTGCAAAGCAGACGTCGCAGGCGCTGTCTGCACCCCGCTCAAAAAAAAAAAAAAAATACTGACTGATAATTTCCGCTTTCTTTCACTCTCTGGATGACAGGTCACCAAGCCGTCCTACGAATCGCAGTAATATCACGGCAACATCCAATGAGCAGTATATGAGTTATAACGCTGATATTAGCAGTGGGAGTTCATGCATGACAGGATTTCTGCATTAATACTTATACTGCTCTTTTTCTGCAGCAATATAGGCTGTGTCATAGTTATGGTTTTAGTTTTTTTGCACTATGAAAATATTTCATAACCAGATATGTCATTCATTTGGATAAAAGCATGTACACAGGAACAAATATAACGTTATGTAGTTTATGTATGTATGGTTACTGAGATACTAAAATAGATTATTACAAGCTAACCAGCATGCCTCTAGTTTATCCTTCATAAAATATAAACATTAATATCACAGGTAGCAACAGAAACATGATCTTAAGTGTTTAATTTTATATATAAACAGGTTCATGATAAAATATCAAATGGTCCGAGGCTATAACCACCAGAGAAAACAAACAAAAGAGGCATTTATTTTTAGACATAACGTCATATGTACTATATAAAAGAAGCTGTATGTTGCTAACCGTGTTGTCGTCACACTAAATTTAATTCAATACACATCGAAAACATAACAACATGAACCGCTGCTGTGATGCTCCAGGTAATAGTCACAGCCCACACAGCGCTAACTAGTAACTGCATTAGGATTACATGCTAGCATTAGCTCGTTAGCTGTGGTTGGGTTTTTTTTTTACCTTCCGTTGATGTCCACGGGAAGGGTAACGTCGTCCCCTACAACAGAATCCATAATAGCGGTTGATTTATGTTGTGCTCTCTTCGGGGTAATATTACATTTTATCGACAAGACGCGGCGTAAACTTCGAAAAGCGGGACGGAATTCAAAATAGTCCAGGCTACCGCCATCATGATATGGTAAACGTCACCAGCGTTATTTTTTGGTCACCCGCATTTGGTGAGGACCCGCCCCTACTCTGCCTCTGATTGGTTCAGGCAGTATCCATGTCCCGCCTCTTGCCTAAATCTACTCGATCAAAGCAACGAAGGTAACAAATACTAGCCAATCAGAGGGGTATTGGGGCGGGTCTTCACGGAATGCGGGTGTGTGAAAAAACAAGGCACGTCACCATTGTGCACGTTGGAAATTGGTGCTGCCTTCATGTATATGTAGGAAATATGAAAATTACATTCTGATTCTCCCACGGTGATGAGACACAGTGGATGTAATAAAAATATAAATATTTTGAGGTAAAGCTAAAACAACAAAAATAAATCTATGCTATTTTTGCCAGCAATATTTGTACTTATTTACAGCAATGCTTACATGCAATACTTATTCAAGTAATGAGAGTGAGGAATTTTTGAACACCTCCAAAGGCAGCATAGAACTGGGACAAAGCGATTGGCCAAAACAAACACTTTGGGGAGGTCCATAAGGATCAAAAATATGGAGCTAGATGAGCAATATGCTCCATGAGCAACCAGCCATATGTTTATGTTACCATGTCAACACATTTTTTTAAAAAAAGTGTTTTTATTTAGCAGGTGCAAAAAATATCTCCTTGACTTATAAATATCGTCAAGGTCAGACAGCTAACATACAACACACCAAATACAGTAAATAATAATACCAAAACTTCATTTAACTAAATCAACTTTATTTTATGCTTTTTTAACTTCACTTTGTCTTCTATCTATTTTTATCTATTTTAGTCTAGCTTTTATTTCACTCTATTTTATTATCATTACTACAATTATTATAGTTTGAAAATATATTTGAATATATTTTCTTGTCTTAATTCTAATAGTTGTTTTGTTATGGTGTACACTCTTATTATTGGCTTGCCAGTCATCTTTACTAACCTGTATGAAAGGTAATCTGCAAATAAAGCTTGATTAATTTATTGATTGATTAATTGAAATCTGTAAGTATGCTGTCTTCTTGCAAAATATGTGGCATGCATGGGAGAACCATGCAAAATAAATAAATAAATATGGCTTGTATATGGGCGTTGTTTAACTTCCCTAAATGATTCAAACTGAAGCTGTGATAAAATTCCCTTGTGTTTGTCTCTTACATACTCATCAAATATGTAAATATTTCACAACATAATTTGTATGTGTGTGGTGAGTGAAATAGTGGGTGTGTTGCACCGTGGCTAAAGTGAATGGGTTAATTATAACATTTGGTAGAAAAGTAGTCCGCAGTAATGACTACAATCTGTATTTTATCACCAATTTAGCAAAGTTCAGGAAGGGGTTGAAACATCTGACTTCCACGTAAACAGTTGGTTCAGCTGCACACCAAACGTATCAGTACAACAATAGCGACATCAAGTGGTGTAATTCTTAATTTCAACAGTGCTAGGGAAAACCAAAGACATTTTCTCTTAGCTCTCTTAAAAACTCGATAGGTCAACAGGCCAATCGTATAATTTGATGTTGAAAAGGTAACAATGTTATCTTATCTACGTGCCGCAGACTAATGCACTGTATAGTTTATTTTATTTAATTTAAAACATGTTGCAACCTCTGTGTGTGTGTGTGACAGAGAGAGAGAGAGAGACAGAGAGAGAGCGCACACACACACACACACACATCTCATATCCCAGCCCACCATCAGGAAAATCCGGTGTTTTCAGTTCTGCTGTGTTCAATTTTAGGAGAAAAGGGAGAGGTTTTTTTGCCTGAACACATCTTCAACCACCACAACCACCATGGCCTTTGTATCTAATAAAGGTATTAGCTATGTGCAGCAACATGCCTTTTACAAATCTCTGTTGAGGGTGTAAGAATGGGAAATAATATCAAAAGAACTGTTAATCATACATTTACAAACCTATTAGTCTAAGTGCGCTCTACTTGTCAGCAATTAAAAAATAATAATCACCACACAAATTGAAAGTATTTATTGAACAAATGAACACTGAACAGTGAATAAAAAATTGACAGAGAGAGGATGTAGGCACCAGATGATCTTGTTCAGAGTTTGATGACACACTGTATTTGGCTGATATTCCCGAACAGGTTTTAATTGTAATTGTAACAGAAAATCTTTGCTCATGTGTAAAATGTGAGGTATTCTTAGCTCCTTTTAATGACTACAACAGATTTACAAAAAGAAGAAACAATTTTCACATATTTGTTTCTCAAATATATTATAACACAAGTTATAGTATAGCACAGAGTCCTGGTACAGTACAAGGTTGATTATCATATAGGAAAAAAAAAACAACATAAAGCAAAAATAACAAAAAATTATAAAAATAAAAGATAATTAACATTGCAATAAATTTGTTCTCTGGAGCCCCAAATTTACACATAAAAAAAATCTATAAACTCCAAGACCAGTTGGGCAAACTGATATATAAAGATGTCAGAAAGAGTAGTATTGCTTCAACCAACATAAAATTTGCTCAGTCGGTAACCACGTTTAAAATTAGAACATTAAATAACATTAAATTAGCAGGAGGGGATCCACTGTATACAGCACGGTTTGCACAATTATACACACTTGTGTCTGCTACAACAAGGAAACCATTATTTAACTAAAACTATCTTCACTAGTTGTGTTTTCTAAGAAATATTACATACAGCTGTGTGGGGGCTTTGTACAAAGAAAAAGAAGACTTTATCCTTAACAAATATTTCAAAACCTATGATTTATACTGGATACAAAAGGGAGAAATGTTTTTAGTTTCTATTGTTATCTCTAAAATAGTTTCCCTCAGAGTAAGCATCTCTGTAAATTGCAGCATTGAATTAAAACAGTTTTGAATAAACAGATGGATGACTATTAGGGAACTATGTGAAAACGTCTTGGATAGGGTTATACCATTATAGTGCATTATGGGAGCTATGGCAATATATTATTTGGACTTTTTTTTATTAATCTAAGCAAGCATGCACTATAAACATCAGAATATTTTTTTTTGCAGAGTGGTGTAATTACAGCACTATGGTTAGCACCTTATATATTTACTTTTTGTAGCACCATGCATTAAAGAGAGGACTGGATAGAAGATGGATGGTTTTTGATTCCTTCCATTTTGATTCCTGGACCCACTCTCCCCTCTCTCTCTCTTTCCTGTGGCTCAGCTCTCCTCTAGGGATTGTTGCACCTGTAGCCTGCCTGCTGTAAGTGGGGGAGAAGAGACTCCTGGTCCCATGTGGTAATGAGTAAATAATATTTACCCTCCTATTTTTTGTATCATAAGCAAAGAAATTATAAGATTGATTTCACACTCCACAGTTGCAGAGAAATAAACAAAATACTATTTAGAACTAGAGCTTCAAACACCAAAGCTTTTTTTCTTTCTTTCTTTTTTTTTTTTTTGTGCTTTGACCTCCAATCTCCACAACCGCAGATATTCTCCCTAATCATCAGTGGCATCCGATCAATCCGTTCAATAATGTACGAGTAAGTAAGTACCGCGATGAGTATTTAATGCGTTGACCCCGTGTGTGTCCATGTGAACGGATTGTGTGCATTAGTTTGCGAGCTGGCTGGGTGCCGCTGGTTTTCCCTAATTAGGAAGGAAACTGTAAGCCATGATCTCCTGTTTTGGAGCCCCAGTAAGATAAAGATGTAAATTCTGCTCATTATAAGTAAATGAGCCTGCCTCGGAAAAAAAAAAAAAAAAACACAAGGAGATGAGCACCAAAGGCAAATAAAATGGCACCCCTGAAAAATCCTTCCATATAAGTTTAAAATATCAAATTATCTTCTCATTTTCTATTGCACTTGAAGATTATTTCTTTACATAAGATATACATGTATAAAAGTTTATAATAAGCATACTTATATATGTACATTTAACTGATCCCAATTATTTTAATTCTTCTCTTCTTACAGAACTGAATTCCTGGTATTTCCAAAAAAAAAAAAAAAAAAGTACACACAGTATACAGAATGTATACAAAAATAAGTTACTGTAATGTCCACTGATTAACTTGGCCTTGGTCTCCCTTCACTTAGCAATGTCCCAGAGAGATTGTGTGGCATAGAGCCTTTTTTTCTCCAAGTGGGCGTACATGTGGAGATCCTTGACGAGTTTGAAAAAGCTATTGCTATTATAGTGCAAGAACTCCCCTGCTCCTTCTCAGCTCTTCCTTGTCCCCTGCTTTGTCCACCCAGCTCCCCATATTTCCTCCCTCTGTGTCTGCAGTCTAACGGGAGTTCGGCAGAGTGAAGCAGGGCTGTTTGGGGGAGGCTTGTTCTTGCTTGGACAGTGTTTGGCCACAGATTGGAGGAGACTGCTCTAATCTCCACACCCGTGTGACGGTGTCATCTAGGGGTGATGATCCTTCCATGCACTGCAGCCCTCACAGGAAGCATACAGGGCCTACTTCTAAGAGGTAATGTGAGCCAGGAGTAGTCTTTGGAAGGTTGTAGATGTCAACCACAGGGAGCAAGGTGGGGTCCAGGGAGTGGAACACAAAATGGGTCTGGTGCCAGCGGCCATCTTTTATCTGGAAGCCAGATAAGTGAGACATTTTTTAGTCTAAAAAACATGAGTGCCACCATTATGGCAATATGTATGAAAGTGAAATGATTGTCAACTGCAGTACACAAAGCCAGATGAACACGTTAGTCCTACCCAGCATGAGTCTTCCAAGACTTCTGGCTCGAGCTCTCCTCCCTCAAACACCTCCCCATTCCAGGCCTTAAATTTCACAGACCCCTGGGCAGCTGGCTGATTCTCAGCTGTCCTCCAAACCGAGATGTTCAGGCAGTGGACGATGATGTGCTGGACTGCCTCTGAACTCAGCAGGTGCAGGAAGTTCAGCTGGACACGACCAACACTGATTGCTGTCTGCTCAAAAAAACAAAACAGGCTCTGGTCAACATGGCCGTTATGCGGTCATAAGTGTAATATCTACAATTTTATAGTCTTCTAGACTTTGCTGATGTAATTTGGATTTTATTACATCTTAAATACCTTGGTTACAGTTATTGGTTTCAGGCAAGTCTGTCCTCCTCCGGTAAAGTTGCAGGAGACTTCAATCATATCTGACGAGCAGCCCAAGTTGGGGTCAATCCAATAAGTGCCTGAAACACATTTGAGACCATTACTCTCCTCTAAACATAAGACTACTCTTCCTCTCTGTCTCTGTATACAGCACACACATACACACACTCACCATCATTTAACTTCTGTTCACAGCTGTGCAGGTCCCTGCAGATGCGGGCGGGGTTGTCTCTAGTGCCCAGTGGGTTCTTTAGGCTCTGGATCAGGTTACTGAGGTAGTGGAGGGTCTTAAAGATCTCTGTGCCCTGGTCCAGCATCGGCAGGTCCATCACTGGCTTATTCTGCCGTTGGAGGACAGAAGAGAGAAGAGGGGATAAAAAAGAAGATGAGTCTGTACAGTTTGCAATTGATTTGAATTCATAACAACACAAAGACATGTTAGTCATGCACTAACCTCAGTCCTGAGTGGAGTGTGTGAATCCATAAACAAAACACCATCTTCTTTCTGTAGTGAAATAACAAAAACTTATGTCCTCTTCTTTTACACATTACTCTATACTGGAACTAGTTGAAGCCTTATTGGATGTTATGCAATCAGCAAAAAGAACATTTCTTACAAATGACAGAGGGACACCCGGACGACCCTAAGAAGAGGAAAAAGAGTTATTTAGACAATGATTAACTCAACTCGAATATGACATGAATATGTTTGTTTGCTATGTAATTAAACCTGTAAAGGTGGAAAACTTACTGGAGGTCCAGGGGGGCCACGGGGTCCAGGAGATCCCTAATAAAGAAGAAAAACATATGAAAAACACATGTTGAATGTCAATCAAGTGTCCACAGTAAAATACAAAAGGTAGAACACACAAAAAAGATAATGCTATGTAAACACACCCTTGGTCCTTGGAATCCCTGCATAGAGAAAGAGAGAAGACATACTTTAAGCTTGGACATAATAATTCAATATGACTTTCACACATCCAACAATATAAACAAAGTATAAAACATTTACATGCGTAGACAATCTAAGAAAGATTAAAAAGACTTACATTCTCTCCGCGATTGCCTTTCTCTCCTCTAGGACCCTGTAAAGAGATGTATATAGTCAGTTGGCTGCAGATACATATGTTGACGCTTATCTCGATCTGTATGTTTATATAGATAATACATACTCTGTTTCCATTTGGACCAATAAATCCCTCAGGGCCAATGACTCCTCCTCTGCCCTGATGGAGAGAACCAGTTAAAAGGAAAATAATGACAAAGAGGATTTAATAGTGTAATCTAGATTAGTGTACTATAGATTTTAATGGTGTATAGGTTAAAAGTGTTACCATTGTGCCCTGTGGCCCCTTTGGTCCCTGTATGCCTTTTGGCCCAAAGTCTCCTGGCGGCCCCTGACAACAGCAGTGACAAATATTTATATACAGTAATTACACACTCTGTACACCTGTTCAACTGTAAAAGTTGATGTCGAAAAAATGTCTCTACTCAATACAAACTACTATCTCAAACTTTATCTATGTCTCATCATGGAACATCTGAGACCACTAACTGTTTCCATACTGAAGAAAATATTTCCAGCTGCTCTAACAAATTTTGGCTTTGGGACGCTTGTAGTGATTTCTGTAGAGTACAATAGATCTTTATTGCCACACAACCAGATACAGATGGAATGTGTTTCTCGTCAATGATGGAAACTCTGCTTCACACTTAGATACGAGATGGATGCGTGTGTTATTTGTCAAACTGTTTTAAACTGTTTTTTGATTGTGGGACTGTGCCAGAGCAGAGCAACATCAGGTCATCGGGAGGAAACGAGAGGAAGTTATGTTGGCTTGAAACAGGCTCAAAGTGCACTGTTTGTAAATGGGATCTAGTGACTCGACAGGGTCTGTTATTCAGGAAGACTTGTGGACAATAAGCTGGAGCCCTCAGCTGTCACTGTTTCCTCATTGAATAGATAGAGATGAGCTAGTGTCAGTTTCATTGATGTAAGTATGAAAAGTGATACATAGTCACGTAATAGCAACAGATATGCATGCATGTAATCAGGTCACCATGGCTAGCTCAGTTTAGCCAAAGAACATGTGCTGTAATGTCCAGGCTAAATCTGAATCCCACAGTTATAGTAGAAATCCATTATTCACTTCCTCAACAAAACACCCAAGGAAGGCACTATTATTCCAAAAAGGGATTATTTTTATGTAAAAAAATCTTTCTATAGATCCAACAGTGAGATTTCAGTGGCTCATCTACTGTTTTGTAATCCCTCAAAGTGACAGAATTGGTTTTTTTTATTGTATATTTTGGCATTTGTGTGGATGACATGCATGCAACTGTTAACCCATGTATGAAATCATTGCTATCATCACAATGTGTTTGTAATTTACAGTGAGCGATCCATATTTAACATATTTATTTTATATTCAAACAGCTATATTTGGCTATGTTGTCTGAACTTGCTTCTATATACTTAATATGGTACTGAACATACCTTTGGTCCAAAAACTCCCAAAATTCCTGGAAAACCTGACTCCCCTGTATCACCCTGCACAAAAAGAAATTAGTCAAGACATACAGTACATAATGTCATGAAATAATATCTTTCAATCCTTTGTTGGTAAAATTTTGCCTGTAGTAGATATTCTACTCACAGGTCGTCCTTTAGGGCCTTGTTCCCCTTGTGACCCTGGAAGTCCCATTCCACCTCTAAAGCCTCTTTTCCCTGGAGGTCCGGTCTGGCCTCGAAGACCACGCTCACCCTGGAATGATGAATAAATGATAAAATGACTGTGAAGATCAGGTACTATATGTGCCAATTAGATAAGTATTTTCACAACTATGCGGAAATTACATCTGTCTTATCAATATATCATTTGCATAGCAGCACATTGTACTTAACATTACATGTTACTCATTCACTAGTGTTACAGTTAATCCACTATTTATGCACTGTTAAGCTCAATGCACAATACAGCATTCTAGTTTTTCCTCTTACCTTTGGTCCAATGGACCCTTGATCTCCTGGGAGTCCTGGAACACCAGTTTTACCACGTGAGCCAGCTTTGCCAGGAAGACCAAACTCCCCATCATCTCCATGCTCTCCCTAGATAGATGTTGAGGAGCAAGATGAATAAGAATCATCCCTCAGAGCCATTATTGCATACATTTTTTTTATCCTACTCCTTAAAATGGTGATATAAGTCTGCCAGATTGCCATGACATTTACTTGATGGATTCATGCTCTTTTAAAGGTGAGACCTTTAATTTTGGGCACTCTCTTGTCTTACCGGCATGCCTTTACTGCCATCTTTCCCTGGGACTCCATCCATCCCTGGTGCACCCTCGTGCCCCTCTCGACCCACCACACCTTTGGAACCAGCAAGACCACCCACTCCCTGAGGAAGAGAAAGGACAAAAATTTAGGCTGTGTGTGTATGTGTATACTGACTTCTTTTTCATCTGTCTTTACTTGAATATGTTTGCACAATCACTATTCCTCTGTCTAGGTTAATCTACTGTATTTAGGACTTTTGTTTGTGCCTCGTTTCCAAGTATTTTAGCCATGAATACAAACTTTTAAAAGCATAGTTGGAAGTACACAAAACATCTGTCTTTAGTAATGACTGAATACTGTAAGTCACTAACAAAGAGTGTATGTATGGAGAATCCCCAACTTACCTCTGGTCCTCTGGTTCCTCTTTGTCCTGTTGGACCCTTTTTGCCTTTTTGACCCTTAAGAGACAGGAAAACAATTTTAAAGAGGCATAAGTAAGTTTATTATAGCTTATTAATGCCCCACATCTGCTGGTGATTGTTTGTCATTGACGATGTTCTCCAGTAAGACTTTACCACGTGCTGAAATCCAAGTGTATTATTTATTTTGTTATAATTGCTTACAGCATTTTCCAAAAGTGCAGTTACGAAATTTATTTGCAGAAAATTTCACTTACATGCTTTGAATGGTGAAATATTACATAGAAGAGATCAACATGGTATTTGCCCTGTATTATTACAGTGCTCACACTGATTAATAACCTCCTCAGTAGATGTTTCTGTTGGATCTTTGCTACATTAGCTAACTTATTCACTTTTCCAGAGACCTGCTGACATTATTGCAACCCTGCTGATAAAAGTCAATAAAAGAGAGTTTTTTCTTGCCAACGTCGCCGAGTGCTTGCTCATGTGGGAATGTTGGGTCTT
>JANJYQ010325715.1:690-10833 GCA_024605255.1 Rastrelliger kanagurta | reverse complement strand
AGAGAGAGAGAGAGAGAGAGAGAGAGAGAGAGAGAGAGAGAAAGTATGACAAATGTTGGCATCTTCACTTTAAGAGTCACCCATTCCTGAAATAGAGTTTAGAGAGATCGTCTGTAGACACTACAAGATGAACTCTTTGTCCCATCACGGTGAAGCAGTTAATTATGTTACTACTCAGCAAACTGCTGTCCGAGTTTCCCAGAGAGGAAAACAAAACATCACACAATATGTGAAAGACTCTGCTAGGTTTACTATTATATCTCAAAGTGAGAAAATAGGAAAAAGAGATGACTGCACCAATATTTTAAGAAAGACACTGACTTATCCACCATTCTCTATTCCTTTAAATGACTGGGAATGGGAATTTATGAAAATGTAGGTGCTTTCAGGTCATCTTTTTGGTTCAGCCCTGTGATGAGTAGAAAAACCTCCCAACAACCACTGTACAAAATAAGCTGGGAGAAAATTTGTACATAAATCAAATACTCCTCCATGTTTTGAAACAACTGGATCACAAAAATCTGTTATCAGGTTTGCTTACAGTAGCTACTTGCAACTGAGTGACAAAAAAAGCATCTTAGTATTCTGTATGAAATGCTAACAGAAGAAAACATTTATCAAGAACTCATTTGCCATGGCAGATTGTTGAACAATCTAAGCAGTAAAGATCCTGATCTGTAACTATTTGCTGATGATGACAAGAACCCCCCCCCCAAACTGAAACAATAAAAACAAACAAAAGAGAGTAACATAAGGCGAGGGCATGTTCCTTTTTTCTCTTGTGGCAAACTCCTGGCATTCTTCATTCAAAATGTACTCATTACTCACGTCATAATTAATAATTCACTGTCACTGTTGATTTTTATGCTTTGTAGTTAAAATCCATTGCGTTCAACGAAGAATTTATCTTCCATTTAACTGGCATGTGCATGTGTGTGCGACTGTGTCTAAGTGTGTATCTCTGTTGCTGCAAGTCGAAGAAACTTCCTCTAAGTAGACTTTTTGCCCAGCCTGTTCCTGGAGGCCCCCGGGGGGCTATTGTATATTGCAAGAAGAGCAGCAGGGGTCATCCTTGTCTGGCTGGGCAGCGTAGTCCATCTGCCGAACAATCTCCGCGAACAGTTCGTCTACCATGGTTTTGCTCTTGGCCGAGGTCTCCATGAACGGGCAGCCCCACTCCTCCGCCAGGGCCTGGCCTTCGCTGGACGACACCTCCCTCTCGCTCTCCAGGTCCACCTTGTTCCCCACTAGGATCACAGGAACCTTCTCGTACCTGAGAACAGACACAGGTTCATGTCAGGTTGTCGGAGGAAGATGCACACAAATAAGAGATACTTAGCAAAAAACGTATGCTAAAGAACTGTGTCGAACCAATCAGTGGACTTACTGTGCATCTTAAAAAGAAAGGCAATTATCCATTCAGGACTTGGTATTAGCATGTGCCTAATTCTACAAGGGCTTTAATTGCATCATTAAATAAAAAGGTCACTCCATGCACATGAAAATTCTTTATATAAAGCCATTATTTAATTATCTATAATCCCTAAATTCCATCATGCCATCCAACAGTCTTTCTTTTGAGGTTCTGCCTCACTTATTCATTTTCTTGACTTGCAAGTCAGGGAAGCATCCTGAATTTGTGAGAGCAATATAAACAAGATCAATACTCTGACAATCATCACACCATTATCTTTATATTTATGTATTTGTGAATCAAATTTAATAAAATGGTTATAGACTTTTTTTTACACCAAATTAAATGATTTTATTATTACAAAACTATAGAGAGGTGCTAGGTATTCCAGATCTCATGATGTGAGAAACTTTAAAAATCACTAAACCAGGCTTGATCAGTGGTGTGGTGGTTAGAGCACAGGTTGTACGGCAGACCCAGGTTCGAATCTTGGCCGGAGTGTCCTTTCCCCGCATGTCTATCCCCCATTTCCTGTCTACCAACTTTACAATAAAGGCGTCTGTGCCAAAAAAAATCTTAAAAAAAAAAAAAAAATCACTAAACCATTGTATATTGACATTTAAAAAACATGAACCTAAATTATATTAAATCATGATAAATGATAGAATCACTGTCTGTTCCAGGTTCCAGCCCTTTCATCTTCTTCATGACTTGCCTCTGCGACCACTTACACACTAAAAAGAATAAACCATTTGTTACTACAATGATTGATTTCTTATAGTTTCTAAAGTTTATGATCCATAACAAAAATGCGAAAATAGACTCCAAACATGTAAATGTCATCTGTACATCATGCCTGTGAGGCTTTTGCCGCTCATTTCCTTACAAGTGTCATTTATACCTTTCTCTGTGACTGACTGCTTTAAAGTTAGTATTTCAATATAAAAATAAACATGAACATGTCTCTCTGCGTCTGTTTTGAGTATAAAGTTGTGATTTGATTGACAGAAAAATGCAGACTGCTAACTGGGGCTTCCAGTAATTCCTAGACTTCAGCTTTGAGGCTTCAACCTTCAAATCGCTAGTTTGTACTAGTTCTGTCATTGCACATCAGAAACAGAAAATTATTTCAAAGACAATACCACACAAACATATAAAATAGGAAAAACCTACTATTTTTGTAAACAAGAAAAAATGATTTAAAAAAAAAAACGGTTAAACTTGAACATTTCTGTACTTCTGGGTCCTGTCTTTATTTCCTTGTCTGACATACAAATACCAACAGCATCTGAGATTTGCTAGTTGGGCTCTAATGCTTATTGCAAGTGTAATTTGTTAAGACACAGTTAATAATAGCAGGAATCATCTACTTTTGAATGTGACAAAGCATCTCACCAAAAATCTGAAATGTTTCAGTAAAAGAATGCAGGTGTTTTCAGTGAAAGGAAAAGTTAACGTATAGAAAGTTGAAGCTAAGCTTGTTAGCAAAGGTTGACAATGTCAGGTGATTTTGAACTATTGGTTCCCTCTGCTTCTCCACATTACAACATAAGCTTAGAGCACTATCTCAGTTGGGTGCAAAATGCAGGCTTTTTGTGGGTGGAAGGCCAAAATAGATAAATTTCAAAAATATACCCTGGTTTACTTTCATGCACACATGGTCTTTAACTGTGGGAGGCAGCCAGAAGTATGCAAACTTTTCACATAAAGAATAAGGCAGGACCTTGTTGCTGTGAGGCACAAACCATCAAACTTCCATGCCACCCACCCTGCCTGGTCTAAGTATCGCGTCTTAAGCCTGACACAGATCAGGAAATGGGTAGTGGTGTCTTGACCCCTAAGGGTAGGAAGTGGCCATAATCCCTTGAGCTCTGAACTCCCTGCCATGTTGCTGGAGCACAACATGTCACTGTGGAACTGGACTACTTAGCAGACAGCCAGAGGAGATGGTCAGTTTTATTAAAAAGACTACTGCAGTATAATTATTCAAAGGACTTGGTCTGACGCAGGTTCACCAATAATCACTGCATCAGTTTTGATACTGGGGAACATGTTGGGCCTCTGAGGCATTTTGTATAAGAAGACTTACATCAGTGACAACAGAGAGATAGCAGATCATGTGTATTCACATCCTTTGTTAAATAACAGGTTGTTATTACTTTCATCCTTATCTGTATGTGAGGGTAGCAAATGGAGCACCTTTCATCTGCTGGACCCGTTGTTTAAATGTCACCTTTCACGACAATGTAGCAATATCTAAGCAGTATCATGCACCCATCAACTTCATTAGCCCTTGCTCTATGAAATATACATGTTCCTAAATTATTTACAGAAAAAAATCATTATCATCCCAGATTGCTATGGTAACAGGTATACAAGGAAATGACTAATGTTGGGGAGACAGAGATGATGCAGAAGCAGCAGCTGTAATATTTTCCATGTCGGGCAACCTGAGGATGTCTGAGAGGCCAGGGGCTGCAGGTTTCAGCGTTAAATAAGCTTAAACTTGCTCAGAATAGGGAGCCGACTTTGATCTACTCATGAATACATTATCCAGACTGAACTTTAATCTCAGCTATCCTGTTCCCATGATCGTCTCGCCAGTGGAGAGGAACTACCCGAGATTCAAGAGACAATCTCAGAGGTCGGTTGGTCGGTGTGTAACAGAGAGTGTGATAGTGCTCTACATGCCCGGAGGGAACTTGCATGAGAAACTGCAGCTTATGCTTCAAAACTTTAACATTAAGTGCCCAGGTCTCACTCACAGCATTTCTGATGTCAATAAGAACAGCAAGATTCTTTCTTGAACAGACAAAACCTTTACTTTTATGGCAGCATTTAGGAGAAGCCAGAGATAGGGAAAATGGTGCCATTTGGGTGTTCCTTTTTCGCTCCAAGCTGTGGTTTTGGCTCAAATCCCCACACCCTAAATCTCTCAAGGAGGCCTGTGGCAAGCCAACTATCCCTCTATATTATCTAACATCACATGCTGTTTCATAAAAGATCTTACTTTCCTGCCCTGAATGTTAGTTGCTCCAGAAAAATAATGGATGGTTAGATTAGGCTGTGTGTAAGGATCTGAGCTTCTAAAATGAGAAATAAAAGCATATTATCACATTTATCAATCAATAACAGCAATTATTGTCATCACTATTATCATTATCAAATTATCAACCCTGATCTTTGGCATAGCACATGAGAATATTTAAGGCATGAGGTGTAAAACAGTCATTCCCTAACACTAACCCTAACTGCTTTTATTGTCAGAGCTGCTTACAAATCAAACCTCAGGAATCAAGTGAAAGAAGCTACATATAATTATCAGTGTAATAAGAATAGCAATAGGAATAGTTTTAGAAATCCAAGTCAGTCACAACAAACACCCAAGTGTGCTGTGTGTATTTTCTCTTAACCATAATAGAGGATTTGCCTTGGTCAGCCGTATGCAAGTTATGTAGTTCTTTTGGGACTCATCATTACAGGAGTACAGCACAAAGACATCTGGTACCAAAGGAGAGGGGTCTATATATAGTCATAATAACAGAGGAGGAAACCGGCACTCCCAGGAGGTGTGAGACGGTGGCTGCCACAGATATTGAGATTCGCTGGGCCTCAGTTTAAAGGGTGCTGGCCATACTGTGTCTGGCCCACAACAGCAGCTTTTGCAAGGAAGCAGGGCTTGTCTGTAATACCATGACATACGGAGTACTTTACAAAGTTTAAGACAAATGAATAACAGCATGTCATGCTATGACCTTCAGCTCCTGAACCTGACGGCGGTCCACAACGGAGCCCTCTGACTGCGAACACCCATTCCCAGACACACCTTATCTATAATACATGATGCGTCAACTCATATAAGCCTTTCTGACGGACGGTGGAAACCCAAGGGCCCAACAGTCCAGATTTGGCTTTGACCATCACAGTCAAATTGAGGGAGGGAACATGCTTTTGAGGAAGGTCTTTGATTTAGTCAGTGGAGAAATTCAGCTGAGTCAGAGAGTGGCAATAAGCTCATCTCTTTTGGATCCAACATCAGGGTAAAAACAGATTTAATCAAGAATAGAGATTAGATTGTCTTCCCTTTTCCCACGACAAGCATGAAAAGATAAAAAGAATTAATAATTAAGAAAAAAAAGACAATATTAGGGGTAGTACATCACACACTCAAAAAGTCTCTATTGGATTATCCCAAGGTTGTGAAAACTAATTCTCTTCTTGCAGTTTATTTCTAAATCTGATGCTATTCACAGATGATAGAGATGCTGGCCAAGAAATGTCAAAAAGAGGAAAATAAATGAATAGTGAACTTGACAGACTGTACAGGCTAGTCATCCTTGGATCTGATGTACTACATCAATGATAAAGCACAGTACGAGCTCCCTGGGGGTAATTATTCTGTCTGAGAGAGATTCCTCTGGTTACAAGACTGAAAATCTGAAGTGCAAAGTGCCACTGAATCGGAAATTTGTTCAGATTGCCTAGTAGAAGAGTGGTAAGAAAGGAGAGGGATAAGCTTTTAATAGATCAGACTCATTCACACACTTTACAGCCACAGCGTATAGCCTCAGTGACACAGACAACCGCTCCTTCTCCTGGTGTCTGATGAAATTATTGCTTCAGTATTGACACTAAACTCTAGACCAATTTCTACATGTAGCTTTAGAAATGACATTGAACCAACATAAAGCAATGTTATATTTTTTGTTAATTCTTGATAATAGACAACTTACATCTACATTTATGGATGAATTTGTAGTTTCACTTTTGCTTTTTCAACAACTGGCAGCACATCAGTCTGAGAGATCAGTGAATGAAAAGTAAGGTTTTTTCACACGGTTTTGTTACTATATAATGCAAAAAAGAGAAAAGCATTGAGCTTACAACTTTGCTTTTACAAGGTGAAGGAGTTTGCCTATAAGTCAATCAAAGACATTGTAAAAATATTCTTGTCAGAGAGAGATAAAGATGTTGAACTATTTTCCTGTTCAAATGTGGATAATGCCTCAGAGGACTGAAAGTAACCCACTGACGCTCCAAGTTAAGTCCCTGCTGACTTTAATCAGCAGGGTCTTTGAAAAAGACTTTGGGAGACTTTCATCAATACCTGTGTGATCATTCTGTCAAATGAGTGTACAAGATGTCCCTTTTCCCTTGCATGGTGGGGCTAAGTTGTTGTATCACAGTGCCCTGAGGAGGGGAAAAACCCTCATCAGATGGACTAAGAACTGGACTGATGATGCGATCCTAAATCTATAGGGCTGTTACAACTGTTTATTGGGTATTTAAGGGGTTTTGTTCTGACAACCTCTCAGAATTGAACAGATCAAAAAGGGAAGTGAACTTTTACATAAGGACAGTAAAGCAGATTTACAAAGAAAAGACAGACAGGGAGCTTGGAAAAAACACTTCAGGTTCTGTTTGTGACTGTATGAAAACTGTTGTTGGCCCAAGGAGCAAAAATAAACTCTAAGGTTGTACTGGAGGGTTTCAGATGTGAAAAACAGCTAGCACAAGAGTTCAATCAGTTATACCTGTGGTTTGACATGTCCAATTTCAGGAATGTCATTCTGCAGCAGAAAAGACCTATCTGACAGTAGTCCTAACCCCTTTTGATGAACATGCTCTGGTCAAGACATTTAACCACTCCAGAGCAAGGAAGATAGTTGCTCATCTCTTGTACAGAGCAACTATGTTTCATTTTTCATTACATTTTCCAGCTGTTCCTCAATCAACAGAGACTGACAAAATCTACAGTTCTCCTAGTGGCCAAACACAATCACTCCCAAGTATTAAATGACTTCAGGCCAGTCAGTTGTCCTGACCTCCTTAATCATGAAGTGTTTTGAAAGGCTATAGAAAAAAGAACTCCTATCGGAAGCAAGTATGATAACAGACACCTTTTAAAATGTACAAATCGTAGTAGACGATTTTGTTCACTTGGTGTGGCAGCTATGTTAACAAAATAAGGACATACTCATTGATTTCAGGTGCAAGCCCTCTGCTCCTTAAAGGACTACCTTCAAGTGAGAGATGATAGATGTTGCAGAAACTTACAAAGTATCTTGGCAGTCTGATTGACAGTAAGTTTACTTTTTTTTTTTTTTAAAGGTTTTTTTTGGCACAGACGCCTATATTGTAAAGTTGGTAGACAAGAAATGGGAGAGAGAGAAGGGGTAGTAGACATGCGGTAAAGGACGCTCCGGCCGAGATTCAAACCGGGGTCTGCTGCAAGCATTGCTCTACATGGCTTACGCTCTAACCCACTGCGCCACCGAGTGAGCCAACAGTAAGTTCACTTTTAACTTCAATACAGAGATGCTTTGCAAAAAGGGCCAACAGCAGCTGTTTTGCCTTTGTGAACTGTCATGATTCAATATTGGTAAGACCCTCGTGTCCCTTTTTTTTTGCTTAAATGTTTGTGAAAACCTTGGTGTTAAGCAATGTAATCTCACTGACACATTTATGGATGCTGCAATTCTATGATTGGAAAGATCAACCTGGGACTATTGTAGAGTTCAGTCAAAAAGCCAGGCTATGTTTATAGGAGGTCGCTCAATTTTGTGCAACCTAAGGATGAACCTTAACGTGCAAGCCAAATAGTTTGTTACAAAGAACCATCTGAGAAGTTGACCATTGAAACTGAAAGGAAAAGGGCAGTATAATAATTTTAACCATTTTTTCTATCACCGTCTTACTTTGTGAGGCAGCTGGATTTGCAGGGCTGAATGGTAAGGTCGTGCCGACAGACTCTTGTAAGATCTCATAATGTTGTGATCTCATGAATTCAGCTGCCTCACAAGGTAAGTTGGCTTAGTTAAGTATTTGTGCTGATCATTTAACAAAGTATAACTTCCTAATTTAGGATAAAATTACATTATCTTGACCTTTTTCACAGAAGCAGTTTTTATTTCCAGAATAACTCATCATGAAACTTGGTAGTAATATCTAACAGTAAATTAAATCCTGTGTAATGGCAGTTCATCTGGCAATACACCCTGATGTGGTAACTCCCAAAACAGCAGAAATAACTTGCTGTTTATTTGAAACTTCTCACTTGTATAACCCACCACTGTGTAAGGCCTTTAACACATACTTTTGAAAGCCGAGTTAACCGTTGAGTAATCGTCACTCAACTTTAGCACAGTTCTTTTGCCCAGTTTTCACAACAGACAAAGACACAAATGAAAGAGGATCTTTCTGGGAGAACTGGGAGACATGCTGCTCGTCCATTTATTGATCTTGAGCCTTTCAACTAGTTGGCACCACATGAACAAGTCCTGTTATGGTAACGCCACAGTTTGCAAGCCTTGGTCTTGAATTACTCATCTTTACACAAAGAGTTACAGTTAGGGTTTGTCTAAGCTATAACTGTTTTCTAAAATAATCAACGGAAATGTGCACCTGGAACAGCAGCAACCACTGCAGCACAAACAGCGCATGGTGCACTATATCACCTTTTTCTTCTTCACTATCCTCTGACTATTTAAATACCTGTGAAGTCACCAATCACAATACATCCCCAGTGTATAGTTAACTGCAGCTCAAGTGAAGAGTGATGAGGTCCCCAGAGTACTCAGGCAGACCAGGGTGTAATCATGCACACCCATGGCCTCTGCACTGAACTTTGCCTGTGAGACTAACAGCAGGCCCTGATAGATGCTGACAGGGTTCAGAGTGAGAGTGACACACAGCAGCGCCTTTGACCTGAGTGAATACTGATGTGGTCATGACAGGTCACCAACATTTTGGCAGCAGAGAGGAACAGGCAGGCAAGAGAAGCAGTGACAGCAGTATAATGAGCAGGACCAGTAATGGCTGCGGAGGTTTTACAAAACAGTCACTTAAGTGACCGTTTTCCACCGTTTTTCAACTGTTAACATCATTTACTTTCACTGGCCTTAGTTAGTAGAGTTGTTTGTGATGTTTTTGATTTTTCTTTTTGATTACCCAAACTGTCTTGTCTTCCTCTACTACAGTAAGTGATTTTAGTGATTTCCCAAAATACCATTTGAATTGCCCCAAGCGACTCTACTGAACTACTACATATAACTTATGTTGTGCTCTCATAAATGTTCTCTAGTGGTGCAAAAATGTGAATGCATGTGTGTTGATATGTTCACTATTATCTATACTAAAACTCTTTTTGCATTCAACAACCCAAGCAAAACTTCTTGAATATACAGTATCTTATCTTATCTTCCAACAAACCACACACTGTTGACGTTAAAGAACAATATTAAGAAAATGATTATCAAAATGAGACAATATTGGATGAAAGAACTGAAGACTGAAACAAAGACAGAGCATTTTATGCAAACTTGTAGTACCATTACAGTTGTCAATACAAATACAAGCAGGTTGGTACTAGAATTGCAACGATTAATCGATTAATTAGCTGTCAACTATTAAATTAATTGCCAACTACTTTTATAATTGATTAATCATTTGGAATGATTTTTTTTCAGAAAAAATGTCCAAAATTTCTAAATTGTGGAAATGCTAATATTTTTTGCTTTCTTTAGCCCTCTATGATAATAAACTGAATATATTTGTGGACTGTTGGTTGGGACAAAACAAGATCTTTGAGGACATTATCTTAGGATTTGAGAAGCAGGGATCAACATTTTTCACAATAATCTGACATTTTAAAGCCCAAGCTACTAATCAATTCATTGAAATAATAATCAGCAGATTAATTAATATGAAAGTCATTAGTTGGAGCTCTA
>JANJYQ010325294.1:627-11540 GCA_024605255.1 Rastrelliger kanagurta | reverse complement strand
ATATACACTGTAACTTAATGACTTCTGCTGTTGAAGATCATGCCATAGGATAAAAAACTCAAAAGCAGATACTAAATGGACCTTGAGCTGAGACTGCTTTGCCACCTTCTGTTTCCAGGGTCAAGTATAAACTTTGAAACTTCAAAGATTATAATTTTTCAAAATTAGCTGCAACATGTGGTTCTGGGCTTCATCTCTGTTCCACAATGACCCTGTAGATATACTAAAACCATCTTTGCTCAGAAAGGTCAAGGGATACGATTCATGAAAAGTACCAGATACGTTGCTAACTAGCGACTTGGCTGAAACTAGCAGAACTAAATAAATAGTGATGACGGTTGGAGAAGTGATTGGAGAACAAACAAGGCGTATATAGCGTGCACATCTAAAATGAACTCTGACAGGTTCTGGATCAAAAATCGCACCAAGAGCAAGAATAAAACAAAAGATTTCAACACTATACTAGCAGCTCCCAGGAATTTTAATAGAACAACACTTCCACCTCCCAAAGGTCTTTTTCGGGCATTGTCAAACCAGCATCAAAAAGGTTATCTGGAGAATTTAGTGATATGGCGTGTCGATGAAGCTGCCCATCAAGCCAGTAGATTCCGCCACTGTATCTTAACCTAAGCATATATAATGTAGATATAACATACGTTAAGCTGCCAAGTGTCTGGACTTTAGTTTAGTAAAGGTAGGATTCAACGAAGGTGTCTAAGGATGCATTAGGTGAGAGAATGACATTGGAAGTTTTCTAATACAACCACCGAAAGATATTAAGAGGCTTCAGCAGTCAAAGTTAGACAAACCAAGTGGATAACTACTAAAGCTTAGTCCAAAGTCTTTTCATACTAAATTCCTGCTTTGTCTTACAATCCCTTTGCCATGGCTCAGCCAGCTAACACAGTCTGTTGAATCTCAGAGAATTTAATACTAAAAAGACGTTGGAAATCCTTACTTCTTTGACAACCAAGTTTGATTTAAGACTGCTCATTTTAGCTTCAGCTGCACGTTGTAATTCATTTTGCAAAGATCAAGCACGATGGATGTTTATATTGTATCGCTTAAATTGAAAATCGCTTTAATAAATTATTTATTTGTAGCCAGTACATACAACCAATAATCATTTAAGTAAATATATGGGTATATGTGTATTGTTTTAAGATATCAGAAAAATTTAACATTTTGAACCTTTTGTTTTTTTTGAGTATGTATGAAAGTATGAAAGAGAGACACAACTTTGGTTCAACAAACTAGGTATACCATCAAACTGCTGTTAAGGTATGCTGTCTCAAATAGTGACCAGGGCCTTTATTTACCTCAACTGCAGAGTGTATCAGGCCTTTATTGGAAGCATTCTTACATTAGAGAGAAGCCTTTATCTTTAATTGTGTTTGCTTATATTTCTTACTATTTTAGTACAAAGCATTCTTCTTTTATGATTTATTTATGTTTGTTACTGCATTGGTTATCCGGTTATTTTAATATGGGGAACAATGTGAGCTCACAGTGTGACTATTACTATCATAATTATTAAAATATGCACCGTTATGTCTGTAATTAAACAATATCACATCCCCTTCACCTCTTTTTGATACAGCTACATATGTGCTCGTAGAACTGGAGTTACATCCGGGTTACTATTTATGTTTAACTGGCATGCATACAGCACAACAGGCACTGGGAGTTCATCCAACCTTTATTTCTCCTCGGCCTGTTCTTGAGGCTTCATTTGTTCATGTCAACCACATGCCCAGTCATTATAGCAGACCCAGATTGAATTTACTACCAGATTTTATTTGAGGAAATACGGTGGTTAACTAGTTTACCATGTCAGTTAACTTGAACACAGAAAACTTGATTAATTCCACCTCCAACATAGCTTTAATTTAATAAATACTTTATATGTCTAACTACTCTCAAGAGATTTTAGACAGTACTGGATTATAGAACAGGCCTGGATTGGGGGTGGTCACTTTTTTTTTTTCCCCTCATTGAAGTTTATGTCAGAGGTGGAGCATTGGCTGAGTTTGATCTTCCAAAAGACAGATGCTCAAGGATGATTGGTCAGGAGTCACATTACCATTCAGAATAATGGGAAAAGATGTATGCAAGCTGTGATGAATCAGGAACAGATGGCTGCCCGGGCTGTTGTCTCTCTACTTGTGCCAGCAAAGTTTTCCTCTGTCTCTGATCCATCAAGTACCGAACGCCAGTGACATTTACATCTATGAATTTTAAAGCAGTCGAGGTTCAGGTTAAACATGTTTCACGCGAAAGTATTCTAATGGACATTTGTATCAGTTTATATCAAAAAACATGGTAGAAACACAGTAGCCTTTAAATATGACCTATATATCTAGTTTAAAGCTCCACAAGAAGAGATTTGTATGTTTTTCCATTAATGACGTCAGGTGTCATGTGCGAAAAAAAGGTTTTAAAAAGATTACAGCATGTTACAGTTAGACATTCTGTAACAGTCCTGTACAATTAGAGCATTAAATCCCTATTAAAGAAGCACGGGATCTTAACTCTGAAACTTAAGATGCAGTTATGGTAAGTATGGCATAACTGAGGCCGTATTTGGTAGACCTCTAGTCAGCTTTTTAAGTCTGTATATTGGGACCAGATACACACAGCATGAAATCACAGTCCATTATTTGTAAGCTGTCTTGGTTGTCCTTTAATGGGAATAGTTGTATCTAAGAATGATGGTGAGGTAAGGTCAGTACTGTTATTTCATTCACAACATCAGAGGAATTCCTCCTAATCCCGCCCTTTAATAGGCTCTGCTCTAACCATCGACTGCAGCTCATTTCCTTCAGCTTTAAAGGGGAAATTTGAATGATGTCATTCTGAAGTGGGAATCAATTAACCTGCTGAAAGCTGTGAAAGGTTTAGGAGCTGTAAAAACTGTTCAGGCTCTCAGTCAGAGTGTGTCCCCCCTCTCTTGCTCTCTTTCTTTCTCTCTCTCTCACACACACACACGAAAATACACACACCTAGTCTCAGGATGCCTTTACTTTATGAACGTTTAATGGATGAAAAAATGGATGAGATGCACTGTAATTATTTCCATGGGGGATATGTTTTCAGTCTTATGACTCACTGCCTTTTAATTAAAACAGGAAACATTTAATCACTTTGCTCCTCTGGATTTAAACCCAAGGTAATGATTGTGAGAAGTATTTACTTAAAACCAACAACTGGACAACTGCTACAGAATACTGCAAACAGCCTTGTATATTTTTGCCTTTAGATTATTTGTGATGCAAAGCAGCTGCTGTACAGATTAGCAGAACTCCACTATTTACTATTAATGGCCAGCACTACTAAGCCTGCGAAAACAGTTGTATAATGTTTTCTTTGGCTGACAAAGGGACTTTTGTTTAAAATGACTTGAATTTACATCATTTTTGGTCAACTGAACACAAGTTGACTGAGAGTGTGTTGTGAATGTGTTAATAAAATAGACATGCAACATTGCCCCATGTTTTCACAGACATATGCGGCTCCTGTATACAATTCTTTCAGTGCAAAATAGTTAACTTTTCACAAAGCTATGTCCCTCTCACTTTAAAGCTATACAGCTTGAAAGTTGCACAAATATTTGAAACAGCTGATCCTATCACAAAATAAATAAAACTAGGCATCTTCTATCCAAAGAGTATAGATTTACTGACATGTAGACTGTCGCTAGCTGCAGCTTGATAACACATACTCTAAAGCAAACACCAAATCTATCTCTTTAATGTTTCCAGCAAATTGGTATTGAAACAAAACGCTTGTCAGATGTTCTTAAATACAAACATAAAGTTTACATATATGCTAAATGTCGAAAGGCTGGGGCTAATATGTTTTAAGTTAAAAGTTAGCATCCTTAACCGATGCTAGTCCGTAGAAGACATAGAAATGAATGTGAAAATAAAATGTGAACTTCTCAAAACCAAATAAAATATCTTGTACCAGGTCAAAACATATTTTCTAACATAACCTGCATTCCCCACCGAATAATACAGTTTGGAAGTAATGTTAGCTAGTTAGCCAGGCCTGCTAGCGTTTGTGTCTTACATTAGAGCAGACAGGCACAGTTTAACTCAATCCTTGTACTTGTGCTCTTGTGTTTTTGGTTTTGGAAAGGAAACTCTTGTTACACTCCACAGCGTTCCATTGTGAAGCATTTCAAAGCCTGCCGTGCCCAGTTAAGGTTGCTAAGTAGAGACTTTTTCACTACATACAAACAAATCATCAACACTGACTGTTCAAATTGAAGTAACTGCTGAAACATCAGTGTTACTAAAAGAAGTATTAGCTTTGAGCAGTGGAGCTCCCCTCACTGGTGACTAAAAGCACCTTTATTAGTGTAGCCATGATACATATTTTGTTACTTCCTGACCTCATCCATAAAAACAATCAAGGTGGTATAACTGCTAGAAATAGTTGGCTGCTGAGCCATTCACCTTATAAATAATGGTTTAATAGCCATGGTAGACTGAACACATCATCATTGGAATTGCCAATTCACAAAACTGATCTGGGTCTGTGGTTATATTCAGTGTTAGCGTGCATAAAGTTGTGTTTTGGCCATGCAGAAAGGGTGATTAAAGCATGTAGTGTGAGGTAATGTAATATTATAAATCTGATAAACTGCACAGTGCCTAAATTGTACTTACATGCAGTAATAGAAGCTTTAACTTACAAGATTTATTCAATAAGTACCTCACGTCATCCTCTTTCTGCTAAGTTAGTTTCCCTTTTGGTCCTTTGGTCACAAAGGGTCCAAAAAGGCACTGAGGTCCTGACCTTTGCACTTGTCATTGGTTGTTCCAGGTAATGATGGTAATTTAGAAATTGAAGCTCTAGATAGAAAACACTTTAAACACTCAATGTGAATGCAAAGGAGGAACAGATGTTGTTTTGTGTCTTCAAGTCAGTTTCATGAGGTAAGTGTGTGGGATGAATTATACAGGCAATCTGGTACTGTCTCTAATTTGAGAACACCCCCCTCTGTCCTCAACATACACATACACACATTTCTCTCACTCCCTCCAGTCTCAGACAGCAAGTTCCCCAAGGAGGCCTTTTCCATCAGTGCTACAGATGAAGCTGCCAACGCCGTGGAGGAGCAGGAGGATGTGGATGAGTGTCAGCTCTACCAGGGCCAGCTGTGCCAGCACACATGCACCAACATCTGGGGCTCCTACCGTTGCGGCTGCCACCCGGGTTACATCCTGCAGCCAGATGGACACCTCTGTGCACCAGGTACTGTAACTCACATGGGGAGGTGAATTCTCAGGCTGTGACAAGAGAATGTCCCCGAGTTTTAGGGAATTTTATTTGATATTTAGGGTCAACTCAAGCCTTCAGGTCACTATAGAAACAGCATTTAATCTTGACAAGGAGACACTTTCTTGTCTTCTTGAGATGCTGAGCAGCTGTCTGTGGTGTTTGGGGAAAGCGGGTGTCACTCTGATTAACATGATGCAGTGTTACTATGGAAACCAAGGTCAGAGGAAATGACTGTCTGAACTCCCTAGACACATAGGTGGGTAACTACGGTTCCTTGTTTGTAGAATAACTAACCAATAGGCTCATTCCATATATTATAGATGCATTGAGTATGGAAATATATGAAAATAAGAGTATTCATCGTATCTGTGACGGCTTAAAGACGATCCACCAGGGAGAATTCCTGCAGAATTAAGGTGGAATCATGCACCAGAGTATACTTAAAATTCCTTCATTCTCCTTATCTAAGTATCAATAAACATTTAAATGCAAGACATCCTGGGCCCCTGTGCACTTTCTCCCTTGATGAGTTAGCCAGACGAATGAACAAAATGGTTAAGAGGCTACATTGATTGAATATAGGTCAGGTTTGCTAAAATGTATTTCTTCAACATCTGTTGACTTTCTTTTCTGCCATAATCCATGCATTTTAACGTCAGCATGGTATTTGTTTCTCTATTGGAATTTTATTCTCTTCATTTCAAGAGGCAAGAGATAGCTGGTGGCCGCACCTATTTCTAACATTTTCCTATTGGACCATTGACAGGACACTTCAAATTGGGAGACTCAAGGCCAACACATCCAAAAGCATTAGATTCTACTTTTCCTATAATGCAACCCAATAACATTACACCCTTCCTGCCTGGTAAACCACTAAATATTTGTAACTCTTTTAACCTTGTGCTCCAAGGGAAAGGAAAGCAACATAAAACCAGCTTCAAAATGGAAAAGTTATTTATTCATATGTTTGAATTCAAGGGAGTATATATGATAATCTACTGAACTAGAACCTCAACAGACTGAAAAACACAATAAAGGCAACTACATATTCTCTGTTGTATCTCTATACCTTAAAATGTGTCATTGTGAGGGATGAGATGAGCTTGATTGAAAAGCTTGTCTGAAAGTATCATTGCACATGTCTCACATTCACAATTTACAAGATACATATATTAACAGTGTGATTCAACACACATGCAAAGATGAGCCTTCTTCTACCAAATCACACATACCATGTATAGTACACCAGCAGCAGCTTTGTAAATTATGGCTTGGTGAGCTGTATGAGATGCTCCTCTGATTACAGGTATCATGACGATTGTCAGGAAGGACAATTGGTCCAATTGGCTTCTGCAGTGAGGTCAATTGCAGACATGGAACCATATGAGATTACATACATAGATAAGCTTTTTGTTGCAAACCTAGACTACCATCAGACTTGATAAATCTCCTCTAGAGCAGAAAGGAGTTGGCGGAAAGTCACATAAAATTCTCATTTTCAGCCTGCAATTTAAATTCTTTAATTATGCATGGGAGTGTTGCACTGCACATTTGTAGCATATTTCTCATGTTATTCATCATTAGATCCCTGGGATAATTTGTCCAACAGTCAGTCTTATTGTCTACTTTCTGCCATGAATATGATGCTAAAGTGCTGACCTCACAATGCTAACCACACTGTGAAAACAGTTGTTATCACACAGAGTTTGGTCTATTTGAGTTGTGTTAAATATATATGTTGTTTCCTATTTGACCCAACATTATACCAACTTCATTGACAGTGAAGGAATTGCCACTTGATACAACTATAACCATTTTACTTCTATTAAAAGCTTGAATCTAATAATGTTTTTTATTGTATGCACATTTATAGTCATCTCACTATGATTATGCTGTGGTTGAACCAACAACAGATTACATCATCATCATCATACTTATGGAACTTATGCACGAGCGAAACTCAAAAAGTCAAGCTCATCAACATTCTTTGTAACCTCAAGTGAAAGATCGTTTCTTCACAGACCTCGCTCTCCTCTATAAAACTGTTTAATGACAAAAACATCCTGCATGGGTCAAATTATGTCTTGTCATTAAGAAAAAAGAGATTATGTGGAATATTACTCCTTTTTAAAAAAAAAAAAAAATTTAAAAATCGAGGAACGTGTGAGTCAACCTGCTTTCATGCTGCAGTATCTTAACTTGGAATCTAAAGAAGCCAAATGAATGACCAAGCCTTCTTTTAGCTGCAGTTATTTTTCAACACTGTGTGTCCGTGTGCAGTGAGTCCTGACGAGGACAACAGAGTGAAAGAGGAAGACAGCCCCGCCCTGATCCCGACACAAACTACTACCACCACCGCCGCCGCCACTACACGCAGCACAACTACAATGAGACCTGTCCATCTCAATCCCTGTGAAGGTAACGCTCACACTACAGATGTCAACTACAAAGGGAGTTGACACATTTATACCTCTTATACAATAGTACACACACAAGAATCCAGCAACATATAGTACACATGCACACCACATTTTAAATACATGCATGCAAAAGTCAGTGTGTTCAAACTTTTGACTGGTACTATACATGCATGCATACACTCATATGTCTTATATGATATTATACTATTGCTTTTACCACTTTTAATATTTCTTACTGTTATATTTTTTCCTTACTGCTTTGTCAAAGAGTTGCAGCCTTCGATTTTTACTTTCCCATATGTGTGTAATAAAATGTAGCAATAAAGAAACTTGAATTTGATCCACAAAAAGCAAAACAGAAATAAATGGATCACTCTAATGAGCACGAAAATAGAAACTCTGATACCCTGATATTTGCCAGTTTGGATAGTTTAAATTACATTTTCATATTCTTTAACTACTCAGTAAATCCATTTTGATTACACTTGCTTCTAAACTTTGTGTAACACAACATTATTTCCCCCAAATTATGGTACATTTACGTCAGGAAACTGTATCCATTACTGATTCTAGTGGCTTTTGACTTTTTCTCAATGTTTGTTTGTCATGCCCCTCAGTGGTTGCTCACGGCTTAGCCTTAAATCTACATTCCAACCCTCATCTATGGTCATGAACTTTAGGTAGGGATCACAAGAATACGATTGTGAATACAAACGGCTGAATAAGTTCCCTCCAAAGAGTGTTTCAGCCTGAAAGATAGGGTCAGGAGTTCACACATCTGGGGAGAGGCTAGGAGTAGATCTGCTGCTCCTTCACATCACAAAGAGCCAGCTGAGGTGGTTTGGACACCTGGTCACCTCCCTCTAGAGTGTTTCAGATATATTCAATCGGGAGCAGACCCACAGAGCATACCCAGAACTTACTGGAAGGATTATTTAAATATGTCTCCTGGCCTGAGAACACCTTGAGACCCCCCATAAGAAGATGATGAGTACTGCTGGGGAGAGGGGGGTCTGTTTGTTAAATTGCTCAGCCTAATGTCAAAACAAGCCAGCGCCCAATAACTGGCAGGAAATAGATGGATGGTTGGTTGCGAGGTGCATTTTTACATATCTACCATCCACACTGAATACCTGGTATGGCCCCCTGTAGATCATGGATCATCATCCATCATGGTGTTGGAAGTGTCAGGCTTATTTGACACACTGGGTAAAAGATACTTGGCCAGGCCCCAACTGCCTACAGTATATTACATTCTGTTTAGATTACCTTTTGGGAAATACTATACATGTCACCATCCTATATAAGCTATATCTTTCCATTCACACTTTGTCACATTGCTTCCTGCATGCAGCCATGTTGATCCAGGCTAGTTATTAAACGTGCATTATGAAAGAACTCCTGATTGGCTTCATTTTTGAATATTAAAGCTCAGAAATGCCTACTCTCAACGTTCCGCACGTTTCAAGTATTTCCCAACTACATCCGCTACTACATCCACACCTGTACACCTTCCAGTTTCTCATTCTCATAAAATTGCTAGTTTTTATATAGGGAGAACCATCATTCATAAAAATGATGATCGCAAAACCAGACCTAAAACAATGATTACTTCTTACGTGGAATCTCTATTACAGTTCTTGTAAATGATTATGTCTATAAATATTGACATTTATTCAAAAGATACAATACATGTGTGAAGCATAGTGTATATCTTCTTTTGTAAGACTTATCAGACTCTCATTGATCTACTTCAAGTATTAGCGACATGTCCTTCACCCTAAAGAGTTTGGGCAAGTTCCTTTAGAAACGACTCCAAAGACTAATGACAGCAATCACGTTTTCCGTCTCTGGAGAGTAGTAGTGTGTGAAGGAACTTGGTTCTGTTTACAGAGCTTCACTAGCTTTGCTGCTCCCCAGAGACAGAGGAATAACATAAATCAGGCTTTGGATACACACACACACACATAATACTTGTAAGTAGATCAGGTTGTTGTTGGTTTGGCTCTGTACTGTGTTGACAATACAAAAAATAGAGGAATATAGAAAATCACCAACTTAATCCTTTTTAAAGGTATAGACATTTTTATTTTGAAAACTAGCACTCTTGTTACTAATTTTCAAAAAGGATTGTAGTCAAATGATAAGAGCTCGTTAGCCTAGCTGACCTCCCAGCCTGAAAAAAGTCAGTATCTACGCAAGCTAGTTTGTTTGATTGTTGTTAGCTTGCACATTTTAATTGGGTAATGCAAATTTTAGACACTATTCCACATTTGCACCCAGTTAGCCACATGAAAGTTAGCCACATTGAGCTAAACATTTGGTAGCAGTAATTCTCCAATACGTAATGTCTTTAGTCAGTTTTTTCCTACATACATTGAAAATGTGCATAAAAGCAGCTGTATGGAAATGTACTTGATCTTTTCGTTTTTTTTTTATCTCACTGAGGTACAGTAAGATGTCACAAATCACATTTTACTGGCAGGTATAAACATCTCTTAAAAAGGTGTCTGAAACAGCCAACAGTACACATAACTGTCAATGTTACCTTTCAATCCATGCTAACTGACCTCATTTAGAATAAGAGTTGACCTGTTCATAGGGAATGAATCCACATGGACATCATTTCCAAGCTTTGACATCATTCCCCAAAAACTATCTGCTAGGTAATGTATTAATGTAATCTTATCAAACACGGTGTCTCAATTTTTTGGCTCTGATCTTTCCTCCCTGCTGTGATACATGTCTTCATGGATCCCTCCCTTGGCTTGAAGGTGTGTTACAGCTTTATGTGTAATGGGTGATGAGTGTGTTTTGGGCTTTGGAGAGTGTTTTATATGAGGCGGTGAAGTGTACATGCATTTGCTGGTGTCCTGAGCTTCTAACTTCACGTCTGGAGCCCAGTAGGCCGGATACATCTGCTCAACGCATCAACTCCGCTTTTTTATTGAAACAAAACGAGGCAGGCCCGTGATGTGTCTGAGCGCTCCCTGAATTTCCTGAGGCGAATAACTCCCTGATGCACACAAGTAAAAAACAGGGGGACAGTTGCCTTGCACTTTACTGCATGCACTTTTCACTGATAAACCGTTGAGGCGTAGCTGTTCTGCTGCGTTCACACTGGCGCCGCTTCATGAACTGAATCTTGATCGAGTCAGGAGACCAACAGTGCAAAACCAGAATCTCTAACAAAAGTGCTACCCT
>JANJYQ010324549.1:0-16206 GCA_024605255.1 Rastrelliger kanagurta | reverse complement strand
ATGAAAGCAAACCAGCTGTAGACCTCCATCATGGCTGCCAGAAGGTGCATTATGTCACATTAAAGTCCATCAACACAGGGTGGACTGAGAGAGAGAGGATAACAGCAGACGTTCTGAGGAGGAATGTTTGGGATGATACGGTACAAAAGGAGGCTACATTTTATATGAGTGTGTGTGTATGTGTGTTATGTGTGTGATGCGTGTGGGAGGGATGGCGAGGTGGTTGCGAGACCAAAGCGTGTCATCGTCTCCTGCTTATAGGACGGTGCTTTCAGTGTCCAGGTCACAGTCTCTGAGAGGAGGCAGGGAGGAGGCTGGCTGCTGGTCCACAGCGAGCTCAGGGACCAAAGCTCGACTCAGCCCTTTGAAAGACATCGCCGGGTCTGGAGGGCAAAAGAAGAGTGAAAGTAAAACGAGTCACTTTGAGTAGACGGTGAAAAAACAGTTACATGCATTTTTAATTAAAATAGAACTATAAAAAAAAAAAATTTAAAACGCTGTCGTTTATGCTTGTAAGCAATGGCTTATATGTTTTTCCATGCAACACTCCATAAAGAGATGAAGACTCTACTCATGCTCATATAATATGAACAATGGCCATAATCACAAACATGTGCAGCTTCTCTCTGCTGTATTTAAACATTTAAAGCTGTTGCAATTATAGCATTCAGTGAAACAGTGTCATATTTTCCATAGCTTAAGCAGCAACAGCAGCAGCAGAGGCAGAGAGGCACAGCAGTGTACGGCTTTTCTGTCATGGTGGAGGTCTGAACAGCAGGTGGCGGTGTTTGGTCACAGACTGGAGTCGGGAGGGTGCAGCAGAGGCAGTGAAAGCAAGATTGGAAAATGTGAAGCAAAGCGGTTTTGAATTCATCAGCCATGTGACCAGATGTGCTGGAAATTCCCAATTTACATATGAACACATTGCTTGACAAGAGAAGCTGAAACTAGTCCATAGTATAGTTAGATGTATGTTAAAAAAAAATAAACATCTGGACGTGCATTACAAACACACACACACAGAATATACGGTTGAGACATTAGTGATAAACATGCATGTCAGAGTTAGTGATGCTAACATTTAAAAACCCAGAATCACTACAATACCTACAATGACAACATACACCGTGTCACATACATGTATAAAAAAAAAAAAATTAAAAGAAACTGAGCTTAGAATTTGAAAATGAGTTCTGCACTTCAAACATGTCTGACGATTTCCTAAGATTTCATCAGTTTAGTGTTACTGATGGTCACATTTCAGTGATGGAAACAGATGATGACTCATGATGATAAGTGATAGCCCTGGTGCGAGAGTGCCATACTACACATCACAGCCCTATGATCCTGCAGTGTCATGTTATGGGATGTATATAGATCTTAAAACGAAGGCAATCTGCAACAGGTGACTGCTGGATCAACTACAGGGGAGAAAAAAAAACTAGTAATATTTAACAATCAGATAAATAAAAACTCGACATGGCTAAACTGGATGACTGTAGAAAACTCTCTAGAGGGTAAACATACTTCACTGTGACGGTTCAGTTACTTCATATCTGTGTGAGGAGGCGGATGTTAAGTGGATTTCTTTAAAGTCCTCGAAAAGTCAAATATTATCGTTTTATCATTTCCTCCTCGTTCACTGACTGGAGTTTTTCTTTTTCCCTCCTGTGGGTCTTTTATAGAGATTTTAAAGCCAGATATGGATGCTTTACTTAGGGGAGCGTGCGTGACTGTGATGTGCAGTGTGACAAGTCGGTGTCAGGTCTGGATAAATGAATTCTGACAGAGGCTGCAGGCAGTACGGAATGGCTGTGGGTGCTGATGAGTTAAGAGTTTTCCAGAGATAAACATGAAGTGCAGGTGCTGCCAGTGCAAGTGTCAATTAACAACAAACCTCTCACAAGTACGTCTTTAACCTGCGGAGGTATTACAATGCAAAGACTGTTAGAAAGAGAGCACATTAGTACTTCCAAGTAGTAACACAAATCAAAAGTGTTCTACGTGCCGTCGTCGTATGAGAAATGAGACTCACCCATCATCTTATAAGCAGTGGTGCAGATCCCGTTGGTGTCGCCGGTCAGTGTGGTGGTGGGCTGCGGTGGCGGCGGGACATTGGGTCTGTTCCTGGGTTTGGGGACGGGTCGAGGTCGGGGGAGCGAGCCTGTCTGGTAGGGAGCCGGGGACGGAGGGGCAACGGCCCCGGGCGTGTCGTGGGTGCCGGCAGAGGGCGGAGGGGTGTCCGGAGGTGTGGGGGTGTCCGGAGGTGAGGGGTCGGCGCTATGCTGGTCCCCGCCGGGTTGGCCGTGGTGGTGGTGCAATGCCTGCTGCGTGGGAGGGCTGGCCTGTGTCGGAGGCTCCGGGGGCGGGTGGCTCGGCGCGTGGATTGGGGGTTGGTTGCTGGAGTGGCGTCTGGGTGTGGTGCACGGCTGTGAGTTGGGGGAGGTGGGAGAGTTGGGCGAGTGGCTGGACAGGGGTCTGGGAGTAGGGCTGAGGCACTGGGATGAACCTAAGGAGGAGGAGGAGGAGGAAGAGGAGGAGGTTGTGGTGACGGTGGTGGTGTGGTTCGCTGAATTGCAGGGCTGACTGGGAGGAGGGTTTGGGGGTTTGGGAGGGGCCGGAGCCTGCTTCTTGGTACCTGAAAGTTGACACAGGATCTTATGATTAGACAACTTAATGTTGCCAAGACAGATGATTCAGTCTCTCTAACAAAATCTGCCTACTACACTACCATAAAGCTCAGTAGTTGACACATTACATCTCATTTCTTAATTCATACATTTTCAAAAAATGTTGTACTATTCCTTTAAGAGCCAATAATAACAATAATGATAAAAAGTTTCCATTGACGTCAATCTGAATGTGCAATTTAATAAAGAGTCTTAATTCTCAACATAAGGACATACTGTTGATCTGATGGAGGTATGAGAGCAATAATGCGGTAACAGTTTGAACATTGGCTGCTTTGTAATCAGTCCTGTGTTACAGGAGGCTGATAGGGAAATGAAAATCTGAATCAGACTACTGTAAGCATAGAGGGACTTTCTGGGTAAAAGCAGAGCATCATACATGACATCAAAGCAGGGATTAGCATCTTTACTGTTACCAAAACATAAAATATAATTCTATTTTTGAAAATATTTCCCAAAAATGATCACAAAAAAAACTTGTCCAGACATTTTCAAGTCCACTTGGCTCTGACTCAATCTAGATATCTTGTGATCTGAGAGACTGAGAATGTTTTTTCCCTGACTGATGTGCAGTCTCTTACCTCTGCGCATCATATGCGGACTTGGCCCCATGGGTCCAGCCCCGGGGGTCCCAGTGCCCAGCTGCCCTGCAGCCTGGCCCCCTCCTCCTCCAGAACCATTCCTCTGGAGAAGGGGGGTTTGAGCAGGTGTGGAGTCACGTAGCTTTGGGTTGCTTTACAGACAAAGAGGAAGAAGAAAACCTTTTAAACCATCAAGCTCTTTTGAAATGCATCCACCACTAACTGCTTCTTATTGATGATTAAAGCCATCAAAGTAGACGCAGCAAATTCAAACTGCTACAACATCAGATGCTGCAATAATAAAGCTCACAAATGCAATATGGGTACCATCTAAATTTACCTTCCCAATAGAGTCTGTAGGACCATAAGAATGCTGGACTGAATAGTGTTATCTGTCTGGATATGAATGTTGCCCTTTCACCAACTAAATCAAAGACACCCTTCAGCTGTTGCATAACAGGCACCAATGTCCAGGCTTTTCAAGGCAGTTTAGGCCAGTTAGTGACGTTCCTGCTGATTCCAGTGATTTGGGGAGGAAAGCAGAAGGATGGGGAAGTAGAGAGGCCCTGTGAGTGACTGTGAGCAGAATGACAGCAGCTATTGTTGTGCTCTTTCTGTGGGCTAAAGTCTGCATAGCTGTAACAGGCGGTGTATGAAAACTTGTGGCTTTGCTAGAGAAACACAAGCTGAACCAAAGTGACCAAGAGAAGAGGAGGTGTCTGCGAGACACCAGTGAATCATGCATTTATCATTTGCTGTGCTTTTAAGGAGCCAGTAAAACTGAACTTATCTGTTCTTACAGAGTCTTCCCACAATATGAACACTGAGAGCATAAACACACGTCTGTATGTCTGTCTGTACAGCATGCTGTGTCACTCCCCTCCAGCAGCAGACAGGCAGTAAAGCAGCCCTTACCTGAGCTCTTCTGTGTGCTGGGCTAGAAGCTGCTGAGCGGCTGCAAGAGCAGCGAGACCCTGCGCCAAGCTTTGCTGGGGACTGTCAAGCCCCGACCCGCCCGGTGGAGCTTGCGGCTGGGGCTGGGGCTCGGCTGAGGGCTGGGAGACCTGCCCGACCCCGTGCCCCTGCCCCGCAGCCTCCACGGGGGGTAAAGGAGGCTGGAAGGCAGGTGAAGTGTGCTGCTTTCTACCTAAGGTGTTACTGCCTCTACGGAGGGTGTGGTCCGAGTGCTTGTTAGGGGTGCTACAGAGGGACAGCGAGACAGTGAGGGAGAAAAAAAAAAGAAAAAAAAAAACACCACAGCTTTGATCACAGAGTCAATGATTAGACTGGGACAGAGAATCACCACCACCTCAGATCACATGGAAGTCAGTAAAACAGTGTTAATCATATCACAAAGATTCTATCCACCATAAATCATAGGAAGCAAAAGAAAGGGAACAGAAACCGGATTAAAGCCAAAATTATTCCCAAAAGCAATTAATTAATTATTAATTTGTGAAAAGCACTGAATGGATCCTGCTTGATTACTTGTCTTTGCGCGTTGTGTCGTTCTCTGGTCCCACCATACTGCCGGGCCGCTTCCTCTCAATGGTGCCGCAGTCATAGTCCAGGTGATTGTTGTGGTTGGATGCGGGCGTAGGCATCGCAAACATCCCGGACACATTGAACTCCACATCTGTAAGGAGGAAAGGAAGGAGGGAGGGAGGGAGGTGGAGAGAAAGAGAAAGAGAAAGAGAGAGAGAGAGAGAGAGAGAGAGAGAGTGTGACACTTCAGGAGATCACATGAGAGTTGATGGGGACAGTAAAAAGCTTAATACTTTTTCATGGGTAAACACATCAGGCACACATTATTGTTCCAAGCAGTGTGTGTTGTTGTATGTTTTACACATGTCTGGAAGGGATCTTAAACTAAACTTGTAACCTGTGATGATTGGACACCCTTATTAACCACTAGACCGTGTGGGTCTTAGTCTTTATCCAAGAGAGCTGTGGCGTGGTTTGATAGGTGGTTTGAAATCTGAACCAAATGCAGGAAACAGCCCCAAAACAAAAAGGTTTAATGGGTAAGAGGAGGCAGATGTTGACATCGGACAGCGAGTTGCACATGCTTGGCAAACTTACCTACACAAATTAAAAACTGGGCAGGAAGTCAAGTCAAAGTCTTGACAGATGCCTGCATGCAACCTTTTGTTCTCAACTGGCATGAGCACCATTAATTTCTCTTTCTTATCAGGGATAACGTGTTACGTCTTTACAATAGAGGGTGAGGTCAGCAAACACCGGCCAGTCACAGTGGTGATAAGTGGCTCTTATATTCATACTAATGGAGTGCTAGGATTTTCAAATCTTTCTGGATTTGTCGGTCTACAAGCTGTGGGTGGAAATATTTCGGAAAAATATGCAAACTCGGCACAGAAATAGCCATAAAATCAACAGAGGTCCTTATTGTTTTGAGGTGACAGCACAAGCCACTGACACATTATCCCTCTCTGTGCAAGTGCTCCAAACGGTAAATTGTGGAGTAGACAGTCCGTCATCATTTTTAGCTTAAGCTACAAGGACTGAAAACAGACTTTGACAAAACCTGCCAGACGAACCACGACAAAAATGCAAAATGTTTGGACCAAGAGAAGTGTAGGTGTAGGTCTCGACTTTGTTTTCATTGTGATATCTGTAACAGATGTTAGCGGTTGTATTTCTGTCCCGGAGGAGGAGGAGTGCTGCAGAGGAGAGCAGGGACCTACCCTCGGGAAAGAACCAGTCGGCGTGCTGGATGATGGGCTCTATGATGGCCACCACGTGCACGGAGGTAGCTGCAGCCATCTCAGCCAGACTCCTGTTTAGACACATGTGGATGAACAAAAATTACACGGCATTCTGAAAGAAGCTCAAATCAGTTTAGAAAGGAAAACGATGGCAACAGAAATCTGCTCCACCATGCCTCAAAGATTATTTCTATATCTATTCACTCAGCTTTATTGCTATTCACGTAACTGTCTACTTGATATGCAAAGATATTCTATGTAGACAAAAATACTTTCAACCCCTACTCACCCTTCAGTCTTGGCCCACAGCAGGTTGGGTCCCAGGACGATGGCAATGTTGCTGGGAGTCATTTTGTTCACCTCGCTGTCCTGAGCCAGCTTGGCTAAAAACTTCACCAGATACCTGCATGAAAACACCGCATTTTTAATGTGCGTTGATGTGAACAGTCACACAACAGAAAGGAATTAGAGTGATGAAAATCGGGGGCTAACCTCAAGTTGTTTTTGTTATTCTTTGGTAGCTTGTCACACACAACCCAGAGCGCCTGGAGCCTCGTGTCCGGGTCCGACACGCTGGAAGAGATTGAAAAAGCAGATTGCATCGTTAGTCGCGTCCAATTAAATATCCTTAAATGCCATTTTCTTCATATTTGCGGGCGCAGCTGTGTAAAACGCTGTACGTCCTCTGTGCTTTTTTATCACGAATGATAATGTTATGAGCCTTGCCTGGATGCCTGATTCCACTCGTCATAAAGCTGGTGGGTCATTAGAGGTTCAGGGAGTTCTCTAAGGTACGACTTCAGTGCTCCTGAAATCACACACGAGCACAGATGTTTTTAGACTTTCCACACACTTGTGCAGAAAATATGGAGAATTTATTATATTATTCAAACTGTTGAATAAATGAGCGTAGGTGTCCAGAAAACAAAGATATAAACAATAGTGGCTTTTAATAACATTTCAATTACCTGAAGTTACGCCTGTACTTGCTTTTGGTGCATGTTATAAAACTAGGATATTGAGAAGCTAAAAAAAAAAAAAAGATCTCCCTTTCGAGACGTACCAGCAACAGCGTGGGGGTCGGAATAAAACTCCTCCAGTTGTGACGTGGAGCAGTCCAGCGCCGCCTTCAGCTTCTTTAGTTTGGATGCTCCCGCCGCGATTCTGAACAGACCCTAAATAGACACACACACACAAGATACAAATAAACCACAGTCATAACCAGTAAGCAACAACAGAGATACATGCAGGCATTCAAGACCCCTGTGCTTTCAATGAAACTACACACACACACACACACACACACACACACACACACACACACACACACACACTTTTCTAACACTCAATTACAGTTGGACTCTGTATAAATTCACTACATAAACTCCCCCTGCCAGCTGCACATAATGAAACCTCAAAGCAGGCAAACAAACACGCCCACCACTCGCAGTGCAGCGAGCTCTCTACTTTGACACATAAACAAAGGCCGTCTTCACGCCGTAATGACAGAGACCGGGACTCACCAGGGAATGAAAAGGGGCGACAAATAATGTGCTTTGCAGTTAACACTCGCACTCTTCTTCTTTTTTTTCCACAAACACACATACATACAAAGAAATGTGATTTATGGACAGGAGACAAGCAGACTCTGTTGTATTCTAAATTTGTTGCAGGGAGGGGAAGATCACAAACATTTCATAAATCACAGCGGGGGCAGGAGAAGGGGGCGACGGCTTCTCTGGATGTGGAAACGTAAATGCGGGAGCTTCCCCTGTTTACAGTTTGTCTATCCGTCTCATCTCCTTGAGTCTTAACATGCCCGCTGAATAAACACACGCTTGGTTTTGATTATGTTGATGACCGGTGAAGCCAGTAATCGCAGCCACGGCTCCGTGTGACTTTTAATGAGCTGCGTCAGCACTTGATTTACTTACATGGTGAGACAAAAGGAAACAAAAGAGCATTCAAGTCAAACTGAATCTCTTTCTATGGCTTACAATAGCGTAGAAGGAATTCATTAACAGCTGTTGGTTTTCATTAGAATTATGTTAAATAATGTGCTAGAAAAACAATCGCTTCCTCACATGTCAGAGCAGGATTATCTTCTAATTGGTGATAAAATGCTATCTTCACTCTTCTTTGAGTTCTGTTTTAGTCTCCACCTTCTCCAGAGGGAGTTGCCAATTTTTTTTTTTTTTTTTAAAGCTTACTAAATGTTTGTTGCTTTTGTTTTCTGGGATGCTAACTTTGCTGTCTGGTGCCGGAGGAGGTTAACATTTAACAGTCAGTGGATTTAAATGGAGCTTGTTTGCTGAGAATGGCTGAAAAAAATGCTGCTGTTGAAACTGAATAACATGCGGGACATAAAATGAAAACAATGCTACGTGAGAATAAAAAGCTCCATAGAGCTGCAGGGCAGGGTGTGATTTCTGGATGTGTTCATTACCATAAGTGACCCCTTTCACCTTTGACTTAGTCATCTGCAGTGTTCATCATGTCGCCTGATTTAGATTTACTTGCTTTTAGTTTCATTCTAATCCTTACATATTTTTTACTTTAGTCCACAAAAGACATTTGACCTTTTTGCCTTGTGAGTGAAGCATTTGTAATTGTATATCTTTTAAGTGTTTTGCTGAAGCTACTGCTTTGTTGTGTGCAGTTACCGTGGTTACAGATGTTGTTTACACTCTACGATATAACAGCAGACTGGATTAAAAAAAAGTTTTCATTTCCAAACTCAAGCTGTTTGGAACTCTCCCTAGCTTCCTGTGCTCTTCACGACAGAGCAGCAAATCATTCAGATCATTCTTTTTAACTTTGTACTGCAGCTATCTGACAGCAGGAGGATGATTCTACTCTCTATCCATGCAGCACAATAATCTTGCACAAAGCTACCCCTTTCTATCTTATCTCTCCCTCCATGCCTCCTGTGCCTTTTCTTTTGTCTGATCTCAAGTTACCTCTTCCTTCATGCCCGTCTCTAGAAGCATCATAACGCAGGCCTCTAAAGGCAAAGCGATCTCCCTTCCGCTCCTTTTCAGGTGTTCGTCCAGCGCCGTGCCAAACGCCGGCTTCTCCGTCCATGAGTCTAAAACATAAAAGAGGACGTGAAAGGTGAATGCTGTAATCTAGTTTGCGTTTCAAATCTAAAAACAAAAAAAACAAAAACACACACACATATAAAGCAAGTGTTTTGAAGGAAGAGTTATGTGTATTGGCCCGGTGTATCGCGCTGGCCCAGGATTCAGTGCGAACAAGCCTGTTGCTCTTCTGGATGGCAGATATCTGGGTCAACTACTCTCCCTCCGGCCAGTTCTCAACTAGTCGGCACTCCCCCTACAGGGTGCCGTCAAATAATAACCACATGCTCCCAGACAGCGGGGGTGACTGTTCTGCAGTGTTTCTCTGTGTGTGTGAACTAACATGCGAGTGAACAGGGAGGCAGAGGACTCTGAGGAGGGGAGGGCTGCAAAAACCCAGGTGGGTGTGATGTGAGAGGGGTGGTGGTGGTGGTGTGTGTGTGGGGGGGTGGTTATGTGGATTTGGTGAGTCATCGCCACATGCTGGGAGACCAGGCTTGTCTGGTTTAGACCATATGTGTTTAGTGCAGAAAAAAACAAGGTTCTCGAATAAGACATGGCTTCAACACTTCAAATAAAGACAAAGGCCCTACAACGAGAGCTGAGGAGAGATGTTGAGCTGGAAAAAGAAAAGAAAAGATGGATTATTTTTGGAGAGCAAAAGCAGTGAAAACAAAAGACTATTCTTTAATATCTGGGTCCCATTTGTGGTCTTTTAACAATTACCGCAACTGAGGCAAAAGGTAGTGCAGAAGTTAGAAAAACAGACTGGAGTGATGTAACTGAAGGGTACAGTAACTGGTTTCATTTCCCAAGCCAGCTGGAAAAGTGAATAAGAAACCGCTTCTCCTCCTAGGAACTACTTGTCAGTGCACCCCGAGGCACAGTCCTCAACCTCAGACTTCTCCAGTGTCCAACGGGGGAAAATTTTGTTTTAAAAAGACACCGAAGAAAAACAGGGGGGGGGGGGACATACAGCAGCATATTGTAGGAAGTATGTAAAGAGGTCTTGTATTATGCTCTGCACACTGCCTTCTTCTATGCAAGTTTTTGTTGTTTTTTTTAAACACTGTACATTTCAGTGCTAAGTGGGTGTGTGCATGTGTATACTTTACCTTGCTGAGTCTGGATAGTTGGCAAGACACCCTCCAGGAGAGTGAGAGACTTTCTGTGGTAATCAGCCTGAGCTTCTAAGAGCTGCAGGAACAGACATCAAGCAGAGAGTCAGACAAGGTGGGGGGGGTTAAAGATATGACAGCAAGTAAATAAAATGTCTGGCCAAGCCTCTGTTTCACAATTACATGACAGCTGTGAGCATTCCCACAGAAAGTCAGCACTCACAGTTTTTGACTTTGCTTAGCGTGACACACACTACACTCACCGTTACAAAGTAGCGGGCATACTCTCCTTCTTTTGAGAAGAAACTGTACATGTCTGCAGCAAGCTGGTCCTGCAGGAGAAGCGCATGGGTGTAAATCTAGAGCACTGAGAGAATCACATTCATGCTAACTTTTGAAAACCCAAGTTTCACAAGGAAGAAGAGAAGCAGTGCTGCAGTGAACTATTATTACTTCATTAAGGAACTACAGCCCAGCCTCACGCTGTCATCCATCAAATGAAAGGCCGGTATTTTAAGTGGCGTAAGGATAAGCGTCAGTGGTCAGCTAAGCCTCTGCTCTGTGCTCTGTGTGAGTCATAAATCCTCTCGCTCTTGGCAGGACTGTGTGAGACTGGAAGGGGAGAGCTGGTGAAGGGGAAACACAAGGCTCTGTGCTTCCTGGATAGAAAACCTGACACATCATGCAGCACTACACACTCAAGCTCGCCAGCGGCTCAGTTCAATAGATGCAATCGCACAGAGCTGACGGAGCATTTTCAGTCATCTGTGTGCGTCAGCAAACTGGGTCAGAGGGCCCGAGGGGTCTTGGAATGACCAGTTTGTTGTTGAAATTATTTTTCCTCCTGCTGAAAGTTCTGACCAGGCCTATTCCTAGTTACATTTTTTAAAGTCCAGTAAGGCGGGAAATAACCTCTGGCTTTCTCAGTCAAGTTTTTTATTTTATCAACACATTTTTTTTCATCTCTTGGATACAATGCAGTGCTGATAATGTGTGAATGCCGCTCCACACTCCTATGAACTTGGTTAACTAGAACATAATGAAGCAGCAGACTCATGAAAAGCTAAAAGTCACATCCATTCATACCTTGCAAAGCTCCACTTTGTTCATTGCTTCATCCATCTCCTCCTTCAGTAGGTCAGCTTTGGCCGTCAGTGCTTGAGTGTTTGTTCCTGAGATTATTGACTTGGTTGCCTGCAACCATCTGAGTTTGAAGACGCAGAAACATAAATTGGAAAATGAAAATCTACAACACAGAACTACACAGTGAAACTCCAAAAGTCTGTCATCCTCTTCACCCGTAGTGTCACTTTGCTTTTAGGTCTATCCACAGAAAGATCTATTACATGTCTGGAAGATTAATCTTTCCCATTTCGCTCTTCTGGAGGTTTCTTTCACTTTTTACTGTTAAAAGGGTTTTTTTGATGAGGGGGGTTTCTGATTCAAGTCAAAGCTCTAAGAATAGAGGATGTTGAATGCGGTGCAGAATGTAAGATCCCCTTGAGGGAAATATGTGAATTATGATAATGGACTACACAAATAAGAATTGACCCGACTTGATTTGAAACTCGGGAATGAGTGATGTAACAGGACTTTCAGTTGGATCGGGGTAAAATGTTGCATAGATGAAGTGATGAGACATGAGTGGACAGTTAAACCTTGCTCTGGCAGAATCGTAATCCAGCACCAGTTTGGCCAGCTGTTTCCTCTGCTTCAGGATGTTAGGGATGTCCACCTATGAGAATTATATATAAGAAAAACAAACATACCAAGTTGAGCAAGCATAAAAGAATGTTAGCATTTTTACTGGTAAATTGATAGAAAAAAACAGTCCTGCCTGCATGTTTGCACTGCTCGATTCAAACTCAATAGAGAAGAATTTTCACATTTAAAGTGGCACAAAATTATCATAGAAAGACACCTAAAACTACAGGTCTTGGCCGTTTATTGGGCTTCAACTACTGATAATTTTCATTCATCCCCATTTCATTCAGTGTTTGTTCAGAGTGACAATTGTAGTAAGAGCAGGAAGTGACTAAAGGTTCACGGGTATGAAGATGCAGCTGTCTAATAGAAAACTGAATAGTAAAATGAACAGATGGCAAAGCACACTCTGCGATGATGAAGAGCAGCTTATGTTGCTGAAATTGTTTTTATTTCCGCTGCCAAATTTCCAACGTGGTAAGATCATGGTACAGTTAAGTACCTAATGTACAAACTACTTGAGAGTCTGTGACATGTCAATGGTTCCCATGCAACTAAGCAGTGTAAACCCACAGAGACAGAAACACAGAATGCTGTTTAGCTATTCCCACTGTGATTCAGTCCCACTCACCCAAAAGGAGTGGGACTGCACTTTTAAGCGTCAAGAGCCAACAGCCCTCGATGTGTTTTTAAATATTTAACTTATGTTCAGCTGCTGTTATGTCCGGAGGGCGTGTGCCTTCTGACCTCTGCTAGCTGGCTGAGGGGATCCAGAACGTCCTTCTCTATCTGCAGCTCGTGTTGCATCAGCTCTGATGCCAGCCGATTCTCTGCCTCGCCGCACACTTCCATCATCTTCCTGTCCGCACATGCCGACACAAACAGAGAGAGAGAAAGAGAGGGAAAGAGAGATGGAGAGAAGAGTGTTAAAAATGTACATATCTATCCCTTATTATCACTACTGGGTGAGGATGAGAGGATGTCTGCATTCAGTGTGATCACACCACTCTAGACAAAATATAATTCACGCATGAACAGAGACGCTCCTCCTCTGTCCCCGATCAATAACTGGAAGCAAAACTAGGTCATCATTTCTATGTGTCCAAAGCCAGCAGCACACAGTGGCCTACTGACCAGTTAATACAGTAAATCTATGTATCACTACCATCATGAATCAGTGTTACAGGCCACAGTTTCTCAAGCTGACACAATTCACCTTCCTCATTCTTTCCAGACAGACAGTGCGTAGATTTAGAGACATTCACTTTCAAGATCCTCAAGTATTAGCTGTCAGGCGGTGTTTTGTGGGCTGTTCTCGGTTGCGAAGAATGATCTGATCCTCAAGTAAAGGAACTACCAAAAATCTAATTTAAAACAAAAACAACGCATACACACACACACAGACACACACACACACACAACTGATTTGCCCTGAATGCATGGCCTCATATTTCACACTCTCTTGGGTGCATCTGCCACTTATAGCAACAGTTTCAAAGGAGCAGTAATTGGTTATCTGGCATGTCAATCAATGGTGAACTCACCCTATTAAGGAGTCTTCTCCCAACTGGTTTCCTCCCTCCACCATAGCCTGCGATAGCGCCGTCAGAGGAAGCTTTTTCTGTAGGGGTGTGTGTTTGTGTGTGGAAGAGAGACAGATGCAGATAGCGATTAGCTTTCTATTTAATAGTACGGACGCAGATACTTCAGCGTTTGATGTTTAGACGAATGGAAAGTTCATCAAAGGCTTTCCATTGCACAAGTCGACAGTAAATTGCACAGAGTCAGGAAAAGGAAGGGAGCCTTCTGAGAGAAGGAGGAAAATACAGATGTTAAATGGGATTTAAGAGGTGTACTAAGGGAGAGACACACCCATCGGATGACAATGCTGCAGGTTTCCTTTATAGAGTGTTTAAGACAGGTAACGTTTCCAACATCCTGTTTTGTTTTTGTTTTTTTAAACCAGAGGAACCCAAAGGCAAAAGTGTCATGCGTAAAGACTCCAGTAAGAGTGAATAAAGACGGCAGATGTATGAATGGTAAAAATGGAGCAAAGTGGTGTTGGAGAGGACCAGAGAGGTGGAGTAAATAATCTGTGTTTTTACCTGACCGTTTCCTGTATAGAGGCGTGGTACGGACTGTTGTGCATGTAGGGTGATGTGGGGGGTAGAAAACACACACACAAAAAAAAAAAAGAAAATCATGTACTGGAGGCCTACTGGGAGATATTTTAATGTCATGAGAACTTTGTGTTGTGGATGATGATACACATAATTATCACAGCTGTTTATTTAGTTTTAAAGCATAAAAACATTTACAACGAGCGTGTTTTGTGTCTTACATGTCTCTTCTCTGCGTCTGCGCCGATGTGTCCCTGTAGACATGAGACCATCCTCTTGTGTGTGTTGTGGGACACCACACGCACCAGGTCCATGCGCCGTTCGATCTGTGCAGAACACAAAACATGCAAGAATAAATATTTAGCAAATATCTTCTACCTAAACACGTTCCTTGCAAAGCAGCAACTACCACAGCTGGAGGATGACATCAATGTGACCCTGTTAAGTATCTCTTTAGTTCAAGTGGCGCCCACCTTGGTTTATAGTCTGTGATCATATACCAAGTAAATATTGTTTGTATAGAAGCACTGCAGTCTCAGTGTAGAATTTTGCAGTATTTGGACTAAATCCCACTGTGATTATTCTAGCACTGCAACTTTGAACTTTCCATTAATCTCATCAACACCATGAACTTATCTCTGTAAACCAACACAACACAGAGTGGATAGCTAATGAGCTCTGGTCCCATGCAGAAATTTAATTTGTGCCTTTAGGGAGCTGAGGGGTCAGAGTTCAAACATGATTGATAAGAGCTCATCCCTGTGGAACAACGTTGGAATGTTTTCTTTGAAACACATGGCTCATCGGAAGTGTCTCCATGGCGACAGCTGCTGGGCTATGACCGAAAGCGAGAGAGAGGGAGGGAGAGAGAGAGAGAGAGAGATAGAGAGGGGAGGGGAGTTCTTTAGTGTTAAAAGGGTCTTTTTTGATTACACAGGCTTTTCCTGTCTGCTGTCCTGGCCACAGAGATCCACTCTGTGCTTTTTAGCCTGACAAGATATAATACTGTCATTGATGGGCCGGTCAATGATGGGAGTCACAGCTACTCTGGCTTAAAGGACAGAGCCCGATTGAAGCCGCGCAGAATGACTATTCACTGTCCCTGTCGTGCCAGGTGCTTGACTGAGACTGTCGGTGTCGACATGAGGCCTCGGCTAACTGTCACCGCACCATGAATGCTGCCTGTCGTTGCGAGGGGGCTGTATGAGTCTGAGGATGCAAAGAAGCGTTCATGAGAAAGTGGGTTTAAGGACCCGGTTCCCGAAGAGATCAGGTGTGTCTTCCGTTTTCTCTGGAATAAAAACATGCACGACTAAAGAGAGGAATCGGAGCATCTGTAAGTGGCTCTGAGGGACAAACATGTACTCGAGAGTTGGGATAAACAATGTTCCAAATATAAATGGGAACACTGAGGTCTAGAGGGCAAAACGAGCAGAAATGGAGGGAGACAAATGCGGAGGGAGGATCAACCGAATACCAGACAATTGTGTTCCAAAAACAGAATGGAGTCGGAACGCAGGAATTCCACAGCAGATATCCGCCTCTATACCACCCCTCCTCCCTTCTCCTTTCCCCTCCCTCTGTTCTCGCACTCTTACGTCATTCCCGACCCATGGTGGCCCCCCCGGCATTCCCAAAACAGCTGGGTCAAATACAAAATTACCAAACATTCACACACACACACCGCTCTGCATATGCTATGGGCTTGGGAACACTGCTCGGACTCAGTTGGTACCTGGCACAAAACAAGCAGGGGATTCCCCCTCCCCCGCTTTTGCTTAGGGAGGGATGAGGTTCCTGTGCGTGTACTAGAAAATGTTTGGCTTACATGGCACTGGGAGTCTTTTTCCTTCCATTGTATCAAAACCAGTTTAGACGCAGGACACATCATACACTCCAAAAAAAAAAAAAAAAAGTTGGAGCTGCAGAGGAGTAGGGAAAACCGAGGCCAAAAAGGAGTTGTGAGGCCAGCTACGGGATGAGGTCAACACTTGGTCAATCCCATGATGCGTCATAGAACAGGGAATCCCGATGCTGAGCAGGACAGACAAGAACGGTGTCTGTCTGTGTTTGTTTATTGGTATAGAAAGGATGTTAACATGTCTGGACAAGTCCTCAATGAACAAAAATAACATAACATGACGCATAAGGGCTGGAGTTATCCATTCAGCCACTGATGATAAACAA